>JASAND010008963.1:0-57670 GCA_030248195.1 Trissonchulus latispiculum | reverse complement strand
TTTATAATAAATTTAGGCTTAAAATTTTTCTTCTGGCTAATTTTTGTCAGGGGGGGCAAAACCATTTCGGGGGGGGGGCGGCCGCCCCCCCCCGTATCTACGCTAGTGCTCATAGTAATCGCCAAAAATATGCGGATTTAGTGCTCAAATGTCACGGTGCAGTTTTTCCCCCGGTGCAAAATTTACCCCCCGAAAAAAAACACCCGTGTGGATTTTACCCCCGGAAAAATTACACCGGTGTGAAATTTCCGGGGGGAAATTTTGCACCAAAGCCAGAAATAATGCAGATTTCAGTTTATGAATTAAGTTTTGCTCATAAATATAGCAACTAATTATGCTTTGATAGTGGAATATAATTAGCCTGAAACGCTAAAATTCTTTAAAAGCCAGAAATTTTGAAGGATTAATTAAAATTATTGTTATATTCTACTGCTTATTTCGCATTTGATAAACCATATAATAAAGAAAATTTGGGTCTTTCCCATTATCCCCCCCCACAGCTTCGTAGAAGTACTGACGATGCACACTTTGACGGATTGAGTTGAAATTTGGCAGGGGTATGTTTTCGGACCTGCTGATTTCAAAAATGCAAAAATTTTAAAATTTTAAAAAATTTTTAAAAATTTAAAAATTTGAGTTTGGTAAGGGGGGACCAAGAGGAACCGAAAAAATTTTTGTCTTCGATTTTGCTGAAAAGATGTACATATAGGTTTTCGGGGTCGTAGAACACGAATCTGAAATCCGTTTTTCGATCCAGCTTTTCGTTAGCTCAGGCTAAGCTTACATCTTAAGCTTAGAACTTTAGCTTATATTGAGCTAACAAAAAGCTGGATCGAAAAACGGATTTCAGATTCGTGTTCTACGACCCCGAAAACCCCTATATGCATTTTTTCAGCAAAATCGAAGACAAAAAATTTTTCGGTTCCTCTTGGTCCCCCCTTACCAAACTAAAATTTTAAAATTTTAAAAAATTTTTTAAAATTTTAAAATTTTTGCATTTTTGAAATCAGCAGGTCCGAAAACCTACCCCTACCAAATTTCAACTCAATCCGTCAAAGTGTGCATCTTCAGTACTTCTACTAAGCTATGGGGGGGGATAATGGGAAAGACCCGAAAATTTTATGATAAAAGCAACACTAATATTTTATGATTATATTTCTGAGCAAAAATATATGCAAAAATTCAAGCTTGGAAACTTTTATCTCCGAGCCCAAGCCGTTAAACAGGAAAAGGTATAAGGTCAAATTAAAACTTATTTTTGTTTATTTCATAGATATATAATCCTATGCAGCAAGCAATGCAATGCAAAAGCTAATAAAGACTCATTCAATTAAATAAAAAAAAATAATATTATTATATATATAATATTATATTATATTTATATTATATATTATATATTATATATATATATTTATATTATATATATATCAATATTATATATTATATAATAATATTCAATAAAATAAAAACACAATTGAAATTTTGGAAATTTTAGTCTCAGAGTTCAACCACAGCTCAATGGTGAAATCTTTCCTTAGGGAAATTTTGAAAGGAAAGTTTACAAAATTCAGGTTAACGTGGAAAATTTAGATTAATTTGATTTATTTGAGATTTCAATTTGCAAACTGAAAATTTTTATTTCAGCTTAATTCAATGAATTTTCTAAAATGAACTAAAAAATAAATTTTAATTAAATTGAGTATTATTATTCTCTTTCTACCCTTGCCCTACATACAGATTTGAGCTCGGAGATAAAATCTCCAATATTTTTTTCAATTTATTTATTTTTACGTAGAAAATTAAAACATAAAATATTAGAAACCTAAGTTATTATTTATTTAAGGATTTCATCCTTATTAAGGTTTATCAAAAGCAAAATAAGCAATTGAATGCAATAATGATAATAATCAATCCAACAAATCTTTGATTTTTCAAAAAATTTTATTTATTATATATTTCGATTTAATTTTGTATCTCTATCTCAGTCGAACTATTATAATGAATAATTATTTTGGCGGATTACGCTAATCATATTCCATCTTCAAAGCACAATTAGTAGCTTCGATTATGAACCAAACTCAATTTATAAACAGAAATCTGCATTATTTCTTGCATTGGTGCAAAATTTCCCTCCGGAAAATTCGCACCGGTGTAGTTTTTCCGGGGGGAAAATCCACACCGGTGTAATTTTTCCGGGGGGAAAATTTTCAAGGGGGAAAAATCACACCGTGACACTCAAATAGGCTAAACTTGACTAAAAAGTCTCCGGCGATGCCGAAATGTGTTTGAACATTTGGCCTTCTGAGCGATTTTTTAGGGCACAAAAGCTGGTACCAAAAGGGGCACCCACTTTTCTTGGGGGGGAGGGCATAGTTTCCCTGGAACTTTGGGTCTGGGGGGGGTAAATCTTGGCCGACCTCCGAAATGTTATGGTGGGTACCCCCCTTACCCCCCCCCAGAATTCGGACCTCTGAAATTTCGAAAAATGGCCAAAAAATTAAAAATTTTCTGTAATTTAGCCCTTTTTTCATCAAAATAAGGCTTGTTTTTAACGTGTTAGGCGTTTTTGCACCATTTTTAAGCAATTTTAGGTCAAAATTTTAGAAACTTTTTTCAAAAAATGACCATTTTTCGGTTAACTTTAGCTAACTTTTCGGGTCCAAAAATCGTTGGGGGGGTTCGGGGGGGGGCTAGCCAAAAGTTGGGGGGGGGGTAAGTCAAAAAATCGGGGGGGGCTTAAGTTGGTCGAAAATTTGGGGGGATCCCCCCCCCCCCAAAGGAAACTATGTTTATGGGGGATGCCCCCGCCCCTCCCTCCCAGAAGAATAAGCCCAGATTTGAATAAGGTCCAACTCCAAATGTAAGGGTGACGGGGGCACTCCGAACCACTTCTTGAAATTTGGACTTCAATCCAGAAAACGAGAAAGTATTATATATAGCTTTTCAACCTTTTTCACAACCATTTTAAAAGCGATTTGGAGTAAAACTGAGAAATTTGATTAAGAAACTGACTGCTTTTGGCTTGCTTGATCTCTATAATAGCGTGGGGTGCTTGATCTCCGGAATACCCAGTGGCAACTGGGGCGTAGGCAAAGGGGGGCAGAGTAGGGTGTCCCCCCCGAAACAAATTTGCCCACCGGAGGAAAACTTATTTGCCATGTAGGGGGAAATTTGGGGCGAATTTTATTATATTATTAGTTTTTCAGCTGACATTTGCACATCAAAATTATTCACTGCTAAATTCATTGCTAAGGGGCACTGCAGATTTTAGCAAGATTATACTGGATCTTTTGAGCTAACGAAAAACTGAATTGAAAATCTCAGATTCGTGCTCAGCGCCCCAAAATACCTATGTTTATGTACGCAACTTTTTAGCAAACTTTCAATTTTTTTGGTTCCTGGTGTTTCCCTGCCTTGCCAAACTAATATTTAAAATTTTTAAAAATTGTTGAATTCATCAGCATCCAGTATGCACTCATACAAAATGTCAAAGTTATTGGTCAAAAAATCAAAAGTTAGGGCGGGGGGGAGCGAAAAAGATCCTACATACGTATATATATATGTGTGTAATATGTATATGTATATATACGTATACATATTCTGCTTTACTGTCCTCACCGAAAGTGGCAGGTCAAATTTTATGCAAGAACCTGGAGACGATATATGCGAGAAAGAGGGAGAGGAGAATGCGTACGTACGCTGTCTCTCTCTTACAGATATTCCAGTTTTTCCTTAAAATTTGTGGGGAATATCGGGCCATTATGTAGCGAGTCTACCCTCCTAACTATTGAGTCGTCTAGAAGCTAATAGGGCCCTGAACAGAAACGTTTTTTGACGAGTCATTGCATTCAGGTTTGCAATAGGAGCTTTTCTTTTCGAGTCCGCACAAAAGTTCTTGCACGGCTGCAAATTTTTTCTTTATCCGCAGATGTTAACGAACGGGGAGTGTTTTGTCTGCCTATTTTCTCCCCTCAGAGGCCTGCCACTGAAAGACAAGAAGACACCCGGTTTTGTTGTGATGTGAGCATCTTTTGATTAGCCCCTTTTTTGTCACGATACACCCAGTTTTTTGTGTCAGTTTCACAAAAGTTTTTTGTTGCAAAGCAAAAAAGTAGATGCACAAAGGATTTCCTCCCGTCTCTTGACGCGCTCGTTAAGCATCTGACACCTCGGCAGCGCCTTTTCACCTTTCGACACAAACTCTTCGGGTATTCACAGTCTCGCAGTTCGTCATTTACCTTTTCCAGACAAACTTTGTTTTTAGGAGGTGCGCATTGCTCCGTTATATATATACACACATATCTTTTCAAATTCTATATGAAAAGTCCTTAGCGTTTCTTTTCCATTATTAAAAGTTCCTGAAATTACTGTTGTCTTGTATAAAATAATGCGAGTTTGTGTATACGCACAGGTATATATATATATATTTATATATATATACATATATATATATATACTACGTATTTATGATGTTTTTCTGACGGGAAGTGTGTCCGACTGCAGACAATAGCTCGCTCATGATTTCTGATAAAGGGAATTACTATCCTCCTCACATAAAGATGCAGAACTAGTTTTTAATGTAAACTTAATGACATGCTCTCTCTCCTCTGAGGTTTCAACTTGAGTCTAAGAGTGCACTGTGGCTTTTCCACCCAGAAAGTCTGTCCATTTATATTGTTGTGCTCCCCAGTTTTTGTTACATTTAAAACAAGACAGTCGTCGCATTGCATTTGAGCTTTCTAGAAGTTCCATGTTTTGTTGGAACATTTTTTATGAAAGTTTTGATAACCAAATCCAAGTCTTTTGTACTGTATACATATATTTCTTCGGAATAGAGAGGATTTGCCTTGTCAAATTCGTTCTGAATTTTAAATTTGTGACTGTGCGGATACGCACCATCGCTTGCAGCGCGGGCAGTGCAGACGCGAGGTTTTGTAACTAAATCCACCTTCACCGTCACGATTGCTTGGTCTATAATTTTGATATATATTTTTTAGAGATGCACCGGGGACGGGATCTCATCGTGGCCGTGGCCGGGCCCTGGAAATTGGGGTCCAATTAGAAAATTTTCAAAAATTCTCTTGAAAATTGAAATTTTGCAATATTTTCTGATATACAAACTGTTTTTTCTATTGTTTTCATTCAAATCGGTGTAGCACTCTTTGACTTTCTAAATTTCCAAATTTGGTCAAAAAATGTCAAAAATTGACAAAATTTTGCTAATTTTTGGCCCTGATTAGGACCGGGGCCTGACCTCTGGGGCCAAGCCCCGGTGCATTTCTAATATTTTTATGTATATATCGTTTGAAGTTTTTAATTTTCACATGTAGTCAGGCACCATCACACATATACGAATGGTTTCTGTCGGCCGGTGTTTATCTTTTATCATGGATGTTCGGCCTTCTAAAAGTGATATAGGTTTGCCTACTGATAAGGTGCCACACCACTAAGCCTTTTAATATATAGGCGTGCGTAGGAGACACTGTCACTGTTTGTTTGCATTTTTGAAATAAAATTCGTGATTTTAGCGTGTCACTTCCTTGCAGTGTCTATCTGGCAGCACTGGGCCGCGCACGCTTTTTTTAATAATTCTCATTAGGGTTGTACCAGTAAACGATTATTAGGTTTGCAACATTTCTTATCTTTAAAAATTCAAGGTTTCATACACCACGCGTAGTGAACTGTCCGAGAAATGGGCTGTGCCGGTTAGCGGTAGTGGCGGTAAAGCTTGCTGAGCATTTAAGCTCTTATCTTTTTCGATAATTCTTCTGTATTCAGTGATACACATTATGTATCCAGTTTTATTTCTGTTTCAGTCGTTCTATTTAAGCACTAGCGTAGATACGGGGGGCCGCTCCCTCCCCCGAAATTGTCAAATATACGTATATCACAAAATTGTTCGATTTCGCAAATTCATTTTTTTCGATACGCAAGAGAGGAGGGCCAAAGGAGCTCGAACAATTTTTTGACCTCGATATTGCTGAAAACTCGCATATGGGGGTTTTCTGGGTCGCTGAACACGAATCTGAAGTCCGTTTGTCGGTTCACTACATTTATATACTGTGCTAGCGAAATGAATCGAAACACGGACAGGTTCTTGTTCAGCGACACCGAAAACCCCATGTGCGAGTTTTCAACAATATCGAGGGCACAAAATCTTTCCTTGCGAATCGCAAAAAATCAAATTTGGCGATATTTGAACTCAGTGTGGTCGAAAACATACCCATACCAAATTTTAGCTCATTTGGTGTTGGACTCTTCGAGACAAACCCGATTTGTACATTTATTCTATTTTGCAATTTGAGTGATCAGTTAGTTTTCGGATCATATCAAGGAAATCCCCCTGAGCAAAATTGGGTCAACTCAAACAGCTGCATATTGATGACGACTGACACAACCTTATAGCTTAAGCTGCATATATTTGGACAGTTGACGATGTGCTTTTACCAGGGCTACCAGGGCCATTTTGCTGTAGCCTGTCGCTATAACAGTTTATTTTTAAAAATTTGCCAAAAATATAATATATATATATATATATATATATATATATATATATATATATATATATATATATATATATATATATATATATGGTCCACAGTACGTGATTTTGATTCTAAGTACTGTGGGGCGGTTAGTCCATTCCATCCATCCATCCATCCATCCATATAGTCGTCTTGGTCGATTTTAGCTAAACTTGGACAAGTCAAACTTTGTAGGTGTAAGCTACAGCAAAATGGCTTAGCAAAATAACATTGGAAAGACAACGTCCTCAACTTTCCAACGGTGTGCGGCTTACGCTCTAAGCTTGTTTCAAGCTGAGGTTGACCAATTTTGCTTAGGAGGGACTTATACTTGATATGATCCCAGTTTTCCGAACGTGATGGGGCTGTTGTGTACGTATATTTTAGTTTTGTTATTGTTTTAGCCATCTTGGAATTCGGGTCCTGTGCCTACAATGGTTGCTGCTTATAGCGAAGGTGGCGGCGGCGGCCTGTCCACTGTCCTTTCGACCAATGACGATGTTGCGAACAAGACCGGGACTCCCCTGAAACTCCTGTCTAGAGTTGGTCCAGGTCAGCGTGTCCCTGCCTCCGGAGCCCAACATCCCTCGTCCCGTCCCAGATCTTCCTTGGGTGGCAAAGGAGGGCTCACGGGTCCCCTGGTTACTGAGGTCAGTATTGGGTCCAGTTTTGACAGTGGTCTTCTGGAAGGTGACGCTCTGACCCTGAGTCCCTGCAGTAGCGGAGGCGGTCAGAGACAACCGGGCTGTCATAATGGTCGCTATAAGACTGAGCTGTGTCGATCCTTTTCAGAGGCCGGTACCTGTAAGTATGGTGAGAAGTGTCAGTTTGCCCATGGTCCGGAGGAATTGCGTCAGCTCCCGCGACATCCCAAATACAAAACGGAGCTTTGCCGAACCTTCCATTCAGAAGGGTATTGTCCCTACGGGTCCCGGTGTCACTTTGTCCATAACGACCAGCCTGGTCTTTCCTCTGGCATGCTGAGTCCCAGGTCCTCTACTCCGGCCAGCGGTGGACCTCATCCGCCGCCTACTTTCCTGTTTCCTCCTCAGGCCTGTGGAACGGCGTGTTCGGTGGGTGCTCCCATAATTTCCTATTCCGATATTCCACCGGTGGTGGCTCCGGGTCAACTGTTTACCTCCGCTGGGTCCTCTGGTCCCGTGATGGGCAGTCTGAGCTGTTGTGTGGGCAACGGCGTCGGAGGGACCGTCTATCTGGGCTCCACTGGAGAGTCTCCGCCTCCGTCCATGAGTGAGGCTGACTCCTCTCCGGCCAGTTTCAGTCCAGCGGGTTCCTCCAGTCTGGACGATGACCTGTTTCTGTCTCCTGGATTTGGAGTTCCTGGGGGAATCGCGTCCACGGTTCCTTCCCAGTTTACGTCAGTTCCTTCGGGGGTTACCGGTGGTTCCTACTGTCCTCAGGGGAAGTCTGCTGTGTCTGGCTGGAGTTGTCCGTCTAGTCTGTCAGGGACAGTCGCCAGTTATCATCAGGTTGGTTCCGGGGGCCAGGCTTGCGTATTTCAGTTTCCTGTGGGTGCGGCTGGTTCAGCTCCTGCCGGTTCATTTCTGGCGGGTTCGCCGCCTGAAGTGTTCCCTGAGTCTGTGGATGGTCAGTTCAGGGAGATCTGTCCTTCGGAGGATCCTCCTTCCGCCTATTCGTCCAGTGACCACCCCTATGTCACCATGTCTGATTCGGGTATCTCTACTGGATCCAGTAGTAGTTGGTCAAGTGAGTCCTTTACGGCTGCCGTTGCTGACCTCCCAGTATTCTCCCCGGCATCCGCTGACCAGAGTCCAGTCGTCGAAGAGCGATCCCCGATTGGGAGCACTGTGGTGGATGATCTGGCCTGCAATATGGATGTTCTGATGTCGCTGAATACGGCACCCAAGCAACGACGTCTGCCTATCTTTTCCAGACTGAGCTCCTGTTGATTTTTTTACTATTGATGAACAATTTAACTGTCTGTTTGCTTTTATTCTATATTTAGATTTATTACATTAAGTATTGCATTGCTTGTTTTGCTACATATATATTTACGTACTTTTAAATAATTTACCAAAAATTTGTTGTTTATGACGTTTGCTATTATATATTTGTTTCTGCAATTGTGTACTACTAATGCTTCGATGTACGTACGGGAGTTGGCTTCTGATTAATTTTGGTAGTTTCGTTTGCGTATTATGTTTGATGCCGTTTTAAATTGTTTCTTTCTTTTCATTGTTGCTCCATACGAACACTTCGTAACGTCGGTACATTTTAACTGTATTTTTCATCTTATCTTAGAGTAGAGTGTACAGCTTAACATATAAAGTTGTTGTTACAGCAGAGGGGTGTACCACGACCTACAATGATAAGTGGATTAGTTAATAATGGGTAAAGAAATGGAAATTGGGGGTCGAAATTAAAATTTTTAAAAATTTCCTAAAAATTCTAATATTGCTATATATAATTTCTAGTGTACACACGTTACTATTGTTGTTTTCATTCAATTCCGTGGAAACAAAAGATTTTTAACTTTCGAAAATTCTAAATTTGTGGTCAAAAATGTTAATTCTTGGCCCCGGTCAGGACCGGGGCCTAACCACCGGAGCCGGGGCCCGGCACTGGCGCAATATATATATATATATATACGTATATATATATATATCAAATAGTGTTTTCCGATGTATATATATTTTGCATTGTTAAAAAACTGATTTGCATAAAACTAAAAAGATTAAAATCTTCACTCGAAACCAATTTTTCTACACTTCAGGCCGACTGCCAAAAGTGGGTGGAGGTTTTGCCGGCAAGTTTGGGGGGGGGGCGACAGTATAAAGCAACCCAGAACTAAGTGTGGGAACTTGTATGTATACGAGCTTTGACGTAGTTTGTCGCGTACCTTTCAGAGTCTATAATAATTTTTATAAAAATTATACATAACAGAAAGTTTGTTTGACTGCACCTATACCTCTGCATACAATGGCTAAATTGAATTATATTATTCAGTTAATTCAGTTATTTAGTTTCTTCGTTCGGGAGGGATGGAGCTGTATTGCACTTGACCTGATCTAGGTGTGTGAAAGGATTGCTAATTCGCTATTTTACTGTATTATGGTATGTCATTATTGTATTTTGCTACTATTCAAGAATTATATTTATGCGTCATTGAAAATCATTTTATACTTTATAAGTCTGTTTCCCCATGACGGTGGTATATATATCCCTATGTTTTCAATTTCTGCTTTTTACTGTTGTTAGTTTTATTGGTAGCTAATTTAGTTTAGTTTCTTTGTATTCGCATATAAGTATTTATATTGTAGATGTCACATTTTGCGACTTTATGACTGTTTTATTCTGTAAATGTACATACTGAAAGGGTAGTTTAGTTTTGTACGGCTTCGAGGCACAAGGGCTTATGTACTTGAGGTCGATCACTGCGCGTGATTTGGGCCGCCGATTTTTAGTTAGGTACGGCTATGATGTACACATTTCTACCAGATAAAAATTTGTATAGTTAACAAATTTGGAAACATTCTAAGTTTAGTTTACGTCTCTCTATGCATTGATTATATATGTATTATATGTCGTTTTGTTGTGGAGTTGCTATTGCTTATATTTTACGCTTTAGATGTTACGTATGTTTTTCCAATTTAGTCTTTGCTGTGTGGTTTGGTTTGTTTGCAGCTTTCGCTTACATCGGTAATTACTGTTTTTATTAATGTAAATATATACATACTTAATATATATAATATTTCAACCGCTTTTACCTTCCCAATTACATAATTTTCCATCCCTAACCTTAACTTTGTTAGTATAAGGTTTGCGTGGCATTGCTAAAACGATCTTTTTTCATGAAGTCTGGAGGAGGAAATTTAGGTCTAGTTCAGTACAAAATGCGTACGTATTGATTGTGATTTAATTTATGTTTTGCACTGTGTTTGTTAATTTAATCTTTATCTGAAGACTTATTTATTTTTTATTGTTAATATACGTACTATTCTATTCCATATGTTTATCTATTATATTATTATATTATTATTCTTAACGACATACAACGCATCTGCTGTTTGCAGTGTTTTGTGTATCGGTACAATGCTGTACTGAGTGGATTTGTTCTAAGATCTTCAGTTTCTCAATGCTATGGCAATTAGAAATTGTTGTATCTTGGCTACAAGTATTGCTTTTATATGACAGCTATATATAAATTGTGCGTTTATTATTATGTGCTGCGTATTCATATCATGTGGTTACTGCAACCTTGTTTTTGAGTTTCTCTAATAAATACCAGTTGTTTTTAAGCGACAGAATAGATGTAGGTAGTTACCATCCGGGCGGTATCTAGGATTTTGAAATGGGTCCGGAGAGCTCGTGCTTTTAAATGGCCAGATTTGCACAGAGCTGTATTTTTGTTGGTACCCATCCACAGTGGTGGAGCTTCGCAACTCCATCTTCAGACCTCTCGGGTGCTCTGAGTCATTGCTGTTGTTTGAACTTACCCTTTTGAGTCCATTGAACTGCTTATTTTGCTCTAGCCACCTAAAGCTTTGAATTTCTGAATAGTAGTAGCTTCATTCCAGTAGGGATTGCAAAATTTCAGGAATCCAGCTGAGTTGGATTCCGTTGGTCATTTTAGTCGTGTTGTCTGGTGTTCTTTGTAAATTGTTAACTTTGCTAATGTGCACGTAGGTTTTTAGTGCTCAGGTTGTTGCTACTCCCGTTTATGGCAGGGTTCCTTTGTGTTAACTCCTTAACTAGATTAAGTGTCTTGGACTGCGTCAGTAGGAATTTTCGTGTTGCGACAGAGGCGTTTTTGCAGCTCGTTGCGCAACAACTGCTTTTAGCATAACCAGTCTAACTGGCTGGTATGCACGAGGCTGGAACGCCAAGTTAGAACATGTCATGTAGGAATTACGCACACGCATAAAAACAAGTGTCGCTGTCTGGGGTGACTAGTTACTTTTAAAGGGTTTTTTGAGGATGTGAAATCGACAAATTCTTGTTCGGGGAAGGAGTTATGCGCAGTTTCTTCGAATAAACAAGCAGTTGCCATGAAATTGCTGGTTAGGCGCAGAAAGAACGGTGGGCGAAGCTGAAGGTCAAATTGACAACCGTGGATGGACCCCCGAAGTGTTAATTGGTTCTTCCTTGAACAGATTAAATTGCTCTGACCTCCTTACAATAGACTTTTATTTTAGGAGTCCTGCTGAAATTTAGCTGGAGGATATTAAGGGACCGTTATGATTTATTTATTTAGTTGTTTTCAGTCACTATAGACTAGAATACGCGAAGAATCTTTTCTGTGCTTTATAGATAACTGCTTACATTGCATCAACAGCATTGTATTCGCACAACATCTTAGGCATTCCCCAAAACTTCGGTACGATCATCTAATTCAGATTGAACTTGCACGTACCGTAACCTTTTGCATATAATCTTAATTGTCAACGTACAGCTTAGTGAGGGTTTTTGATTTCTATAGTATGAGTATGCGATACTATTCGTTATCGACTGACTGGTCAAGCTGTAATACAAACGCGTCCATATATATTAGGATGTTTGGCTTTATGAAATATACGTGCATTAAGCGAGGAATAGATGATACAGAATGTAATCACCTGTGCTCTAATCAACTGACAGTTGACTAGTGACTAGCCAGGCCACAGGTTTAACTAAGCCTCCAGAAAATATCCCCCTTCTGTACTGGCTACAGTAATCCGCTTAGCTGCATCTGTGTTCTCAGTCTAAACAGAAAAGAAAGTGCGGGTCTTTCACTTTACCTACGAACGTACAACGGCAACAACAAAAGTGCTATGTTCTCTTAAATTGGCTGATAATATTTTATGCGGAGAGAGCTTTTTACGAAAACTTGTTGTGGTTAGTCCACTGCTTTTGCTTCAGTGAGTTTGCACAAAAAGTGGTAAAAAGTCATTTTGAAATATTGATCCAGATGTTTAGAATGGGTGCCCAGAATAGCAGTTTTTCCTACCCCCAGCATATGGGGTTTAAGGATACCTATGAATACATTATTTTATTTTTTTAAGTGGCCATTTGGCTTTAGACTAGTCAGTGCATCTTTTACCAGCACATCTATGTGAACGGGCTATTTCATTTATACTAAAGAATTGTAAAAACCTTCACAAAATAGAAAATAGCACCATACGGTAGTCACCCCGTTTGCAGCCTTTCTCTCTCCTTCAGTCTGATAGTAGGAGTACGCAGAGGATATATATACAATCCTAAATAGCTTTATTGTATTATATATTTATATCATATATACTACGTAAGTGTGCGCGTGTAGTATATATGAGTATGTACATGTCATTTCATTGTGACAGTGAACCTATTGCAACTCCAGTCCGTACCATGTGCAAGCAAAGTCCGTAAGTCAGTTCGGTTGTGTACGCTAAACGAACAATTTTTGCACACGCAACGATGTGTTAATTATAGGCAGCGCTATTGAATTTATATAGTTGCAATTATGCAAATTAATTTGCAAATCTTCGCAGCGACACAGCAAGACACGATTTAACTTGGGACCGTCTACTAATAATATATATATGCTACAAGATAGATAGAGATATAGATGGCTACCGTGATTCCCTCACTTGTAGATATCGCGTAACAGTTTAGGAAATAGAAATTAGTTTCCTTTATCTCTGTGTCTGTAGCTAGTTAACCAAAAATACGTAATATTGATAGGGTCTTCCGTATTCAAATTTAGATTATTGATTGAAGCTTGTAGGTGTAATTGAATTAAGACTTATAAGCCAGGCCTCACTCCCCAGGTGAGATGTGAGTAATTGTAGATAGATTAATATAAGTATATATAAGTATAAGTAATTGTAGGTAGATTGTTGGGACCCGCACGGGCCAAATTTTTGCGGTCCGTCCCGTGAAGGCTTCAGCTAGGGTTGTTCCGATAAGAAACTGACCGGGCCGGACCCGGGCCTAAATTTTCAGCCGGGCCGGGCCCGGGCCCGGGCCTGGCCCGGCCCGGAGCCCAGGGCCCGCTACTAGGCCCGGAGCCCAATCAAAGCCCGGAGCCCGCTACCCGGCCCGGCCGAAGGCCCGGGCCCGCTCCTTGGCCCGGCTTCAAATCCCCGGGCCGGGTAATAGGCCCGGGCTCCAAAGCCCGGACCCGCTACTAAGCCCTGCTCAAAGCCCTGGCCGCAGGAAGTCCCAGACTCGCAAACTGAGCCCGGCTGACAAGATAAGCTAGGCCGGCCCGGTGAGCCCGGCAGGCCCGGTGAGCCCGGTGGGCCCGGCCTAAAAAACCGGGCCCGGTAGCGGGCCGGGCTTTCAGCCAGAGCCGGGCCGGGCCCAACTCAAAATTTTCCGGGCCCGGGCCTAAACCGGGCCGGCCGGGGACAACCCTAGCTTCAGCCCGTCCGTCCGGGCGAAATTTATCATTTTCTCAGGATATGCAAAATTGCAAAAAATTTCAAATTTTTATCAAAATTCAGTTAGGTGTTTTAGTGTTGTAAACGTAAAAATTACATCAATGAATTGAGTCTGAGGGCCTTTTTAAGAAAGGGTAGAATAGAGTTAAAATTTACTCGATTCTTTTCATGAAAGTTAAACGAGGGAAGCTCAAGCTTGAGTAGAGTTAAAACGAGTTCAACAGTTAATTTTCTAACTCTACTTTCTCCTTTCTTGAAGGCCCAAAGAGATTTTTTGCAAGCAATTTTTTTAAGAATGCCTCCGAAAAGTGGTAAGAATAGTGTTTGTCGCCGTCCTGGGATGTTGGCCAGGAATACACTTCTAGGCTTATTCGGCCCTCACCACCCTTATTCTTCCCGAAACCAATATCAAAGTTACCTGTTACCAATTATATACGCTTACTATTGCTGCTTCTAAGTTCTTTGCAACGAAGTATATCAATTCAGCGTCAAATGAGTTAATTCGGGTAAGCCGGAATTCTGCAAAAGAAATTCTGCACAGCTCATTCCGGCCGGCCTAAAATGAATGAGCCAGGCGGAAGGCAAACACTGGTTAAGAACGCATTTATGCAT
Organism: Trissonchulus latispiculum; assembly: GCA_030248195.1. Taxonomy (NCBI): domain Eukaryota; kingdom Metazoa; phylum Nematoda; class Enoplea; order Enoplida; family Ironidae; genus Trissonchulus; species Trissonchulus latispiculum. Next base: position 43,152 of record JASAND010008963.1, on the reverse strand, counting down.
ATTGGTTAATTTAAGAAATTCTTGGGACATCCTTGGTCCCATCCGAACATTTAGCCTTCCGGATTCAAATAAATTGACTAAACTACTTCTGATTACAGCTGTGTACCTGTTGTGTTGGTCAAAGAAAGTTGCATTTTTTTAAAATCTTGTGTTTTTCAACACTTCGACATAGAGATTTGGGAATTTATATAATCTGCTATGTCTGTGTTTACATTTCTTCATACATTACCACAATTTCAGTACGTATTTCTCAAGTGTTGGAGTTGCTGCATTTATTATCTCTAAAGATTTACCAGTTCTCGGAAAGATACTCCTCACTAATCATATTCATGTCGCTATTGTGTTGCTTCAAGTGCATTTTAGACTACAACGTGGTTGGTATATTGAATGTAACATGATACATAGAATGGAATGAATTATTAATCAGACCCTCCTATTAATTCTGTGTTATCTTCATGCTTTTCCTTTCGCTTTAAAATCGGTAAATATTAATGGTTTGCGTCTTGTCTACCTACTTTGAAATGTAGATTTTACGTTTTATTTACTCAGGCGAAGCACCGCCGCGCATTCCTCTGCAGGCAATCAGCTTGATTTTAAGCGTTTATGACTCATTTAGTCATTAATCTTAGTCCATAAAAATTCGTCCACTCAGCTTATGGAACATCTGCCTGAAAGACTTTCCCACACTGAAATTTACTGAGGGCAGGTGCTTGGCCCTCCAAGATTCAACTAGTGTATTAAAATGTTCAGATTTCGTACAAGTGTAATTGTGAAATTATAATGAAGACTCAGTGAGTAGCGGAGATTACCGTAGAAATGGAAAGTAGGGCAATTCAATAAAAAATGAAAAATTTTATTGGAATTTTAATTAGAGGATGGATATGCTGTCTCAAACAGAAATAGACGTGAAATAGAAGATTAGAACTTGGTTGCAGTGATATGAGTGCGTGGATGGACTAAGATACATATAATAATGATAATAATAATATATTATATATATATGATAAAGTATAATAATTATAATAATAAATTATTAGTATTATTATTATTATACATTATAATAATCTATATTATATATAATTATGCAAAGCTCACAACTTTAAATTATCGCTCTTAATACGAAATAATTAGTGTGTTTTCTTCAATCCAAACAATTCCATTTCATTTTAAGCTTCCATTTTAATTCATTTGTAGTTATTTCTTTCCTCTTGGTTGCACGCAGACGATGTATGTAAGCAACGGCTTGCACATTTACAAATTTAAAATATTGACTAAGGTTATTTCTGTATGTTTGCAATTAGGAAATGGCTAAACAGTTTTCCTAAGACAACTATACGTTTTAATTTACTAGCTTGATAAAATTGGGCGTAACTAACTAGAATAATACAGCACTTCGGAGAATGAATAGTAGATATCAGAGATGGAACCGGGTCACCGGGTCACCGGGTCACCGGGTCAGTTCGGGTCACTTTTTGGACCGGGTCACCGGGTCACCGGGTCAAGAGCTTCGACCCGGTCTTGACCCGGTTTTATGAAATTACCTCAAATATTTAAAATTTTTGGCTTACCAAGCTAAAACTTTAGCTTAAATTTTTGTTCAAGGTCCAATATTAATTTGCTTTTTTTGCGTTTTAGTCTTGAGCATTTTCGCAGCTTGAGGTTATTTGAATCTGTCGGTCTCTGGAAGATTATTTATTAGCTTTATCAGTTTCATGATTATTGTATAAATCTATTTAGTACTACCAAGAGTGTACTACATGGTTTGCTGATTATTTTCGCAACCAAGGTATATGCTGAATATAAGTGTACAATTTAATTTAATTTAACGCAATACATAATAACAGCCAAATTTTTAAAGTACTCCGTGCTTTTGGACAAGCACTTATATTACACCCTGCAAAATTTCGCAGACGGATAAATTATTGGTTTTGCCAACTCAATTCTGCATAAATTTAGAAAGTGCTACAGTTACTATTAAATACATTTTAAAAAAGCTAGAGCAAACATGTCATAATTTATTCTTTTTGAGGTGGTGACGGAACATCGAAGCCAAAAATTTAGCGTTCTTAGGCAAAATTAAAATTTTTTGCAGATTTTGGAATTTTCTGGAAAACCGGGTCACCGGGTCACCGGGTCACCGGGTCAGGGCTCAACCGGGTCACCGGGTCACCGGGTCAAGCCTAAGTGACCCGGTTCCATCACTGGTAGATATACTATATCTAAATAGATACACCCGCACGCAAGCCTCTTGTGATATAGCTTCTGTTCAAGGAATTGGCATATATTGTTTCAATTGAACATCAGCCCAGCCAATTCAGTAAAATACCTGGTAACTAACGAGATACATATGGCCAGCTTGATGTCATCATTTCTTCAGAATTTCAGAACAGAACTCATTAAGATTTCATGAAGTCAGTTAATTTCAGCGCTAAAGATTTGCTTTCGGTAATTGAATATTTCAAATTGAAACCTTGAAATAGACATTCAGACCGTTTTCAATTTCCCGCCAAAATTTTTCAATTCAAAGGATTTCCAGTTATTCCTGTCATAAAGGCTCTGAATCTGATTGACTTTTCTACTTTTTAGAACTTTCATTAATTTTTCATTTGAATCCTACAGTGTGAATGATTTATGATAGTTTTCTCATGGCAACAATGTAATTGTGTGCTAGGTGGATTACTGTCGCAATTACAATTTTTATTGTCCGTCAAAGATAGTTTTGTGTGTAACACTTCAGAGATTAATAATTGCTAAAATTGGCAAACTAGACGTCATTGGCAACTTTTGATTGTATAGCACTGGTGAAACTTTTTATGACAACAGTTACGGTAGGCTGCCATTGTTCAATTCTTTGGTTTGAGATAGTTTTTAGGGTCAAGTATATCCATTACAAAAAGGATGAAATCAGTAAGTACCAAAACTAAGGCTGTGCAGTAGTGTACACGGTCGGTGAATTTTCCTCAATTTATCGCATGTCAGTTTCCTTGTACTAAATAGCTTTTTAGGTAATTCAAGACAAATTCAATTGGATGATATGAAAACCACGATGTAAAGGTCACCCCGATCACCCGACACCACGACAGTAATGTTGTTGGCCGGCCTAGTTTATATTTTTTAGTTCTCGTATATATATATATATATATATATATATTTATATATAAGTGTGTCGTGTATTGTGACAGCTTAAATCACTATTCCTGTCATATGTATTTCCTTCTTGCGCGCGAATCGAAAAATTTGCTGTATTTTCCCTCGGCCTGTAAGAATTGAGGAACAAATAGATAACTGCAATGAAATGAACTCTTCAGTTACAGTCATTTACCGTACTTTCTCAAATTTTCTAATTTATTGTTTCCCAATTTCATTTATTTAGCAAAGCGCTCATGGACTCTTGGTGTGATGAAAACCTTCATTGACCAGAAACTGATAACTGTTTGCTTTCTCTGACGAAAGTGCTCTTAAACTGAGCCATGTCAAGAAGTCAACTAAATAAGGGCAAACACCTTTATATAAATTTCACTTCTCCCGTCCTAGAAATCAAGTACCATTCAAATATACTACGTACGTACGTACTCTTTTAATAGAGGTTGGTATAGCAGTGCAGAATACAGAAACAGTTCAATGTAAGATTCATAGCAGAAAAGGATGGACGTATAAACAAACGATCCTGTGAATAAATTGCTATAATATGCCGTTTCAACACTGCTTACCAATGTTTCCTAAACTTTCTTGAGGTTCCATATTTGTATTGTACTTAAGAAATATACTTGTGTTGGCGAAATAATTAATGACTTACGTAACAGATTTATTCAAATACAAGTCTTTCTCGCCTATACGTTGAAAACTTAATAAACATTCACCTACATTGTTTGTATGTATTCGTGAAATGCTTGTCAGGTGAACTTTGTCGAGAACCAGGTGCCACCCCAATAAATCTTAGCTTGTTTTTGAAGTCAGGTCCATTCTAACATCAAATGTTGCTTTCGCTCATGAGGTTATTAACCCCTGCTGCTTAGAAAGCGTCCCAAATTTGATTTCGTAATTGTGGAGACGAAATATATACCCGCAATTAATAAAGAGTACCGACCTTTGTCGAGGAGTTTAAGACGCAGTTGTCATTTATTTTATCAGCTGTTTGAAGTTTAAGTAAGCTGAAAGGAGCTAGGATATATATATATATATATATATATATATATATATATATATATATATATATATATATATATAATGTAAAAACCCCCCAAGGGCTATGAACACGTATCTACGATGGGACAGGTTATAGGGCAGTCAGAAAATTCAGAGAACGGAATATATACAATATAGGTTGACCTTAGATTTTCTAACCCCGTGCGAAAAATGATAAGTTCGCTTAAAAATTGAAAAAAGCCTGGGAAGTAAGCTTCTGGAAGTTTCCTTCTCAGTGTTGGAACTTGGAGTGATTTTGGATTCCACATTTTACAATTGGACAATTGTTATTAACTGTTCCAATAGTTCATGTATTAATTAAATTAGTAGAATATCTTTTCTCTTTGCTATTTGATGTCTTTCGCTGGGGAGCTTCAAGTTCTAAACAACTTTCCGAAAAAAACTTGATTTGTATGCATTGTTAACGGATGCAGGAATCTGATACTTGTCGTGCTGTCGTCTAAGGGAGAGCTTCTTTATTTTACGTATGATTTAAGGTCGGGTATCTAAGAAGAGACGATGAAGTGTAACATAACCTGATTAGAAGTGCTGAAGCATTGCTGTTGCTGCCAGCCTCTGCCTTTCTCACCATTTATCACAATGAAAGTCAAAATCGGTCCGAATGAAATTCAATGCAACCAACCAAATCATGTAGTTATTGGGATTTTAAACACTTTTCTTTCATACAACGCCCACTCTTGCAAGCAAGGCGATGCCATCCATCGCTTTTGGGAAGGGTGGTTGGATACGCTTGTTTGCACTTTAATAATATCTAGATGAAAGAAAGCCGTTAGAGAGCTACAGCAGAATGCTCTACTTTTTTGTTAACTTACTCAGCTTTCAACTTAAACAAATCCAAGCATTGTCATACAGATAAAATGAACTAAAAAACGGAAACTAACTAAGAACTGAAGTTTAGCAAAATCCCACTCCCACAGACGGAGTAGAAATTGGAAACGAGGAATGTGCATTTTCGTCAATACCTATGTACTGAAACGAAAACTCTTCAACTTTGCATGACGGAAGGAGACAAACAGCTTTATTTCGGCACATGATTAAAGCTAAACTATACGTCCATCTATAAGGCATCCACCCACAAGAACATTTGCATATGTATTTACCATATCGATACAAAATATTAGTATCATCTATCGTTGCATATTTCGTTTACTATCGTATCGTTCTTTGCCTCAAGCGACAAATCCTGATTTGAGGATTTGATCCATTTCAAATTGAAACTTAAAATGTTACCTAATTGGCAGAATTCTTTTTCACTATTTCATTTCGTGATCCCATGAAAGCTTAAAACAGTATTCTTGCGGATGGACATGCTAGCTGGACTTAGTCTGCAACGCGGACAGTTCTCACTTTAAACTGTCTATTCTACACATGTAGCACAAGTAGTTCACGCGGACAGTTACATATTAGGATGAGGACAGTATGAAAACGCGGACAGTATGTAGTATGGATTCGGTGCCAAATGTATTAATGTGTTTTAACTCTTCAATACTTACCCAACCCACAGTTTGTGTCCACTTTTTACAGTTGTTTCTAGTCTTCATTCATGATGCTGTTGAAAGAGTTAGTCGAGCAGTTCTTCAGTTTATGTGTTGTGAAATTAAAAAACCTATCAATGGATTGCTCGTGTTGGTTTTGTGCTTTATTTGTTTTACTTCAAAATTTGTTTGAAAATATACTTCAAAATTATTAGAATATCTGTTTGTTTGCCAAATTGACAGATAGATTATCTCAAATTGTATCGTAGCTAGTGTTTGAGGCCGGCCGGCCCGGCCGGACCCATCGGCCGGCCGGCTACCGGCCTAGAGCAGTTTGCAGTGCAGTTATTATAACTGGTAAGATATTTATTTTCGGATGTTATCTTAGAAAAATAGCTCAGCATAGCATAAAAAATTAGCAAAACTAGATATGGAGTCCATTTTAAGCTTAGTTGCTCAATTTTGTAAATTTCTGATTGGTGATTTGTATTCAAGCCGGCGGCCGGCTTTACCAGCCGGCCGGCCGGTCGGCTCGAGCCGGCCGGCCCCAAACACTAATCATAACATAATAACATGTGTCTTAAGCTTTTATAGTGAAGGAAGGCAGAGCTGAAAGTGGGTCAAAATGTTTTGCCTGCACCAGACCCACGGACCCACGGACTCTTGACCTTACCCACTTGACCCCCACACCCGTGACCTGCGGAGAATTATAATGTGACCCAGAGATCTACTTGATCAATGATGCGCTAAGGCGTAATCTTCGCAAATAATGAAATAATGGAGATTTTTAGGCTTAAAATCAGTTGAGTATGACTGCAGCTAGATAAAAAGCAACTGAATTGAATATGTAGTAATTTTGGGAATTTAAATCAATGGTAAAAAATACAAAACTAGCAAAACAAAAATTAAGGGTCAAATAGGAAAATCGACGGTGGTAATTGTTTGTTAAATATATTTAAAACTTCAGAGCTTGTTACGGGGAATCTTGCAGTCGGTTTAAACATTGTATACCTAGCGTTCTAACTTGCATATATTTTTGCACGTGCCATATGCTTACAGAAATCATATCGGCGCAAGATGACAAACACTGTCGTTTCTTAGAATATTGGCATCGCTTTGTGGACGCTGAGCCAAATTTTGGTCAGATTTTAAAGACAAAAATAGTCAATGTTTGAATTCGGCGAAGAAAAATAATTTTTAAATTTTAATGCTGAAATCTTATTTTTGAGCCTCCTCAACTGGCCCACGGGTCACATGTGTTGACCCACACTCTACCCGACCGGTACCCGTGACCGTGACCCACTTCCATCTCTGAGGAAAGGTACTGTGAAAATAATCTTTTTGAACAGAAAAACTAAGTTCCAAGAAAGTCAGACAAAACACCTGGATTTAATTCAGATTTCCTATTTCAATTACACTTTGGCGACAGAGTATTAGTGCGTTTTAGCGCTGACAAACAATATCATTAACGCTAGTGTCTGGTCTTACACAAGTATTAATATAAATATATATATATAAGGTACTCCTTATATAACTGACCGCGCTGAATGTATACTAGTGCACAGTATTATACAGACTAAAACGCTTAGTAACTGTCCACGCTCAATTGAGCCTGAGAGGACAGTGTATGGTGAGAACTGGCCGGATCTTTTCAGGATAACCCACCCCAGGCCCAGATTCCGCAAAACTTGATCAAATGAGCTGAAATTTGGTATGGGTATTGTTTCGACCAACCAAGCTGAGTTCCAATATCGCGGAATCTTTCGATTCGATTCGAAAAATTCGATTTTTTTATTTGTAAGAGGGGACCAAGGGGAACCGAAAAACTTTTTGTCTTCTATTTTGCTGAATAGATGTATTCAGGGGTTTTCGAGGAACACGTTTTCAGCAGAGCACGAATCTGAAATTTGTTTTTCGAGTCAGGTTTTTGTTAGCTCAATGTAAGCTAAATTTTTAAGCTTAACACGTTCACGGCATTGTGGGACACGGTGTGTCCCACAATGAGTTTCCCTAATACGCATGTGGGACACACCGTGTCCCTCATTGACACATAACTGTAATGCCTTCTAGAAACAAAATGCGTGGAGGGAAGTGCTTTTTAATGAAGAAATGCGTAAGAAAGGATACTAAATTTTTCGAAAAACACGACAGCAGGTCCGCATTGCATAGACAGCAGATTCAAGCTGCCTGTCAGATATTGGCAACATTCAGGCACTTATGCCTTTTCTAAAACGCCGTTTTGGGAGTATGAAAGTTTCTGGGATACGTTTTTAACACTTGGTGTCTATTTTGGCAACCTTGCGGCCATCGACAATCATTCTTATAAACATTTTCCCTATCAGAGCCTATGGGTAACGGCATATATGATCGTTTGGGACGAATCGTGGCCATGAACTCCAGGTGGTGATAATAAAAATTCTACTTTTCTTCGTATTTCTTAGCAATAACATCGTTTCTGCTTCCGTTACTTCAACTTGGCGTTTACAGCTTACCGTTTAGTTTTATAGTGTCTGTTTTGGATTCCCCCGACTTTGACGAAACGTTTCACACCACAGTGCCTTTTTTGAACTGTTGAGTCAGTTACTCTTGTAACGCTGTGCTATTCAAGAGGTGTTGAAACCTTGCATACTCGACCAGCATTCTGAAAAAACCAGCTGAACTCAATCCAACTTCGCTCAAGTGGATCACCATACTCGTTCTTTACCGCCGTGTTTCCAGCTTGTCCGCCTAAACCGGAGGCATGCCAGCGTCATCCCAAGATTCCAAATAGTTTTTCCGCCATCCAGAGTGCATAACTGTCATAAACTCGTCTACTCAATAATCCTCAGACTCCTCAGATACGTTTTTGTACATCTTTGCAGTCATCTTCTTACTTTTGTTCGATATTGTAACTGTAACGATACACTACGATAACTAGTTTTGAAAGGGGAAACTTTTAGGAGATATAAAAGTGTGGGACACGGTGTGCCCCACAACGCGCCGTACAACACATGTTTCACTGTGCACGTTGTGGGTCACACGGTGTCCCACACTATTTTATTGATGCAATTATAAGCACATTGTAATACTTACCTAACCAAACTATCAAAATCTTCTCTAGATTTAAGATTAAGCAAAAATAAGGAAATGCGCCCTGGTTTAGGCAACTAATTTTTGAAATGCCGTGAACGTGTAAAGATGTAATCTTATACTGAGCTAACAAAAACCTGAATCCAAAAACTAAACTGCGACCTCGAAAACCCCTGAATACAACTTTTCAGCAAAATCGAAGACAAAAAATATTTCGGTTCCCCTTGGTCTAGAGATGAGGACGAGCAGGACTTTTCCGGCTCGGCTCGCGAGAAAATGAGGTTGGCTCGGCTCGGCTCGCGGTCATACCCGGCTCGGCTCTGCTCGGGAAGATTTTGAAAGTGGGTCGGCTCGGCTCGGCTCGCCAAGCTTGAAATTAGCTTGGAAATTAAGAAAGCTGAAGAAAATTTAAAATTAGGACGCAAAATTGAAAACTAAAAACAGTCTTCACTGATGGTCATTTTGTTTGAATAAGTTCTGAAATATGGCCGGGAAGTTTGGTCGAATTCCGAATTTTGGTTAGGGTCGGCTCGGCTCGGGAGACATTGTTGCCGGCTCGGCTCGCGAGCCGAGCCGAGCCGAGCCGCGAGCCAAAATCCTCATCTCTACCTTGGTTCCCCCCTTATGAATCGAAAAAATCGAATTTAGCGAAATCGAAAAATTCAGCGATATTGGAACTTAGGGTGGTCGAAAACATACCCATACCAAATTTCAGCTCATTTGATCAAGTTTTGCGGAATCTGAGCCAGGGGTGGGTTATCCTGAAAATATCCAACTGACCTCGTTGCGTACTAGTCCTAGTAGCTATTTTATGACATTGGATACTAATTTTTATCCGTGCAACCTGGTAATGGTAAAGATTGCCTGTTCCAAAAAAAGCAAAAATTGAAACGTGTATTGAGAGATTTGAATAACAGATTTTAGTTCACAAGAAAAGTCACGTGAAATAAATTTAAGTCGTTCCGTACACGCATTTAATCCAAAGATTTGCACTGTTCAGCAAAATACCAGACATAGTATGTAACTGGAAAGATAATGGTCGAACGAAAGAAAAACCGGAAAAGAGCCGAGCCTAACCAGGGAAGGTTGTACTGGTTGTACTGTTCCTGTCCTAGGAGGATCTAAACCACTCCGAGTTACGATTTGCTACTCGGAAAGCTGCTTTATGCATAGGCACATACAGTTCTACCACAAAATCGGAGCCAAATCCAGATTTCTGTTTGACTTTGTCCCTTCTTGTATGCAAATCGAAGCAATCGGATCATTGGAACGCAGCCTGGTCGAAAACATGCCCATGCCATGCCTGATTTCATGAGTTTTGAGACAGCAAGGCCGGGAGCTTCTACATAAAACCTTTTTAAAAAATGTAGTAGTGGAAAAGTAAAAGAAAGCAGATCTGGTGATCAAGATCAACAAGGTGGTTCTAGAAGAACTTCAGAAAGCAGGAGCCAGGAAGCTCCCAGCTTGGGACGGTCATGCACTCTTGCAGTTAAAATCATCCAAGTCATTGTAATGTAATCAAACCTATAAATTTATGAAAGTCCAAATTATCCGCTGTTTATCTAGCTATCACCTGTTCTTTTCGTAAGATTAAATTTTGTATATATTTTGAGTTTGCTATTTTGATTATTCCAGGCTGGTATATATATTTGGAAAAGCATTTCGTTGTATTACTGTGTCCATCCAACACTACGATTTTTCAGATATTTCATTTTAGTTACGTATTTTAGCATAACCTTAATATTTCAGTAATTTAAGAGACCGTAGGAGCATTTTCAAAAATTGTTTCTAGTTCCGTATTTCTTTGGGTTTTTGGAATACGTATCCCACTCAACTGGCGGACTAAGCAAATCTCAAGTCATGAATGTGTCTTTGTTCTCCTATTTAATTAACAAATATTTCTCAGACCTTTCTCCCATCATTCAGAGATATGACAAACACCACTTTTCCAGTTTCACTTGATTAACTTTAATATTTGCTCCTGGAATAAATTAAGTAACCTTCTTTGGTCTTTGCAACTTTAGGTTTCTGGGCGCTGATTCTGACAAAGTACTAGCCAGGGAGCATTTAACGAGAATCCTTTCCATCCCTCCCTATCAAAATTACCAACTCTTCCTTCTGCCTGGGCCTCAGAAATAGATTTCAGATCCGGGCTTAATAGCCTTTTTGTCAAAAACCTTGGGCACGAACATCTGATAACACTGGCCAACAGAAAAACTAATTTCTACCCCAGGAGAGATGGCTGTTTGCCAAATGCTATAATGATACCCCTTTCGTAAAAAATTTAAGATCCCTAAATTGGCAGGTAGATGCATAATTCATGCTGTTTGAAATAGAACCTTTGTTTATAAAATGTTGCCAAAGATCTGGGCCTGGGAAAAACCCAAAAACAAGATCTTTCTCCCCCAGCCCGGTCTCAGAAATAAGATGAGTCATGGAACCAGAAAGTGAAGAAGAAACTCAGTGGAAGGAAAAGATGGATTGCAACAGTTGAAAAACATTTTGCTGTATTATATATATATTTGCATTATTTACATTGTAGAAAGAAAAAATTTAATTAAACTTTTAAATTTTTGAGTCTTTAACCAGTGAAAACATAATTGTGAAATATATAACAACAGTAAAGAAATTGCTCCAAATTCTAAACTATATACAGAGGGCCAGTGATGACAAGTGGAAGAATCGCTATTAATCGCAGTAGGCTGGTTATAATATGACCGTTTTATATATGTATATAATGCCAGCTGCGAGCAACCTGCAAAGCTAGATTAAATTTAAACCTCATGCTTGTAAGGTTGTGCTCGGGGCTCGGGCCGTGAATCGGGCCACGGTTTCGGTTCGGGCTCGGGCCGGCCCTGGGCCGGCCCCGCCCGAGAAATAATTGTTGCGGTCCGAATCGAGAAGCTCCACAGCCCCGAACCGAGTCGGGCCGCTCGGGCTGTTCGGACCAGTTCGGGCCGCTCTGGGATACTTGGGCCATTCTATCAGCTCAAAGTATCAGGGTTGATTCTGGAGCAGAAATAGTTTTGGCACCACAAAGGAGACATGAAAGCTATTGCGAGTTAGAACTCATATACTCTTAAGTCATGCCTTTTTGTACGACAACTGGTATCAGGTAGTTAAATACGTCGCATTTGATTCTTGCTAATTATCAGGTATTTGTTAATACAAAGGTAGACTACAGATTTTTGAAAAAGAAAACATCGTGTTCATTATATATTTTAAAAATAAAATAAACATTTCAAATATTATTCAAATATTCAAATTCAAGTATAAAAGCATACATTTTCGAAATAGATATATATAATATATAATATATGATATAATATAAAGTATATATTTCTGAACATACAATTATATTTGTACATACTTAAAATAGTTCCTTTTCCTTTAGTTCCTTTAGTTTTCCTTTAGTTTTTCAAATACCTGTTAACTTATTTTAATAATTAACCAATGAGGTGAATACATTTTCCAAGTTCTGAAGCAACTCGGGCTGCTCGGGCCGCTCGGGCTGGTCCGGCTGTTGGGGCCGTGAATAGGTCCGGCCGCTCGGGCCTTGACTTGGGCCTCGGGCTTCGCTTCGGGCCGGGCTCGGGCTGGCCAGAGTTGTATGCGGGCCGATTTTTCCGGCCCACGCCCGGCCGGCAACCCGCACTTCGTGACCGCGGCTAGTGTTTGGATTGGCCGAAAATCTCCATGGTTGGCTTGGCTTGGCTTGGCCGGTGTTTGAAGTTGGCCGGCCAATTGGCCGTTGGCAGTTGGCCGGCCATTGGCCGTTGGCCGGCCAACAGCCAACTGGTTGGCCGTTGGCCGCTCGTTGGCCGTTAGCTGTTTCTTGGCCGTAAGCTATTGGCCATTCTTTAGCTATTTGTCAACGTTGGCGAGCTCGAATTTACTATTTTTATTCGTCTACCTTGCTTAATTAGGCGTCAACTTGGTTAAACTTTATTTCCATAGTACAATTTACAATTTACAATATTTGTAAAATAGTTTTTCCCAACATTTAGCTCCAACCCGCGATAACTCTGTTTTAATTTTGCTGGAGCACCGCAATAAAGTGATGAGACGTTCACCGCCAGACAAATTTAAAAACTACGTTGTTAGCACACTTAAAATTTGCATGCAAGCGCACGAGTGCCGCGCACGAGGGTTTCCCGTAAAATGACGCTAATAACGATAAAAATTGTCAACATCTAAGTGGAAATCTGTAGTACTGTATCTAACGTAACGTTTATACAGCAACATGTACGATATTATGCAGCAAAATTAAACTTTTCAACACAGTTAACGCACAAGATCAGTAAATTTGAGCTTGGCCAGCACTCGGCCATTGGCCAGCCAACGGCCACCCCCCTCCTTCCTCCGGCCAACACCCATTGGCCGGCCATCCGCCAACGGCCAACGGCCAGCCAATTGGCCGTTGGTCGGGCAACGGCCAATGGCCGGCCAAGCCAACTGGCCGAGATTTTCTCGGCCAACGGCCAACGGCCAGCCAATTGCCGTTGGCCGGCCAATTGGCCGATGGCCGGCCAAGCCAACTGGCCGAGATTTTCTCGGCCAACGGCCAATGGCCGGCCATTGGCCAACCATTGGCCGCACCGGCCAATGCACAACACTAACCGCGGCCGCATCACCCCAGTCCGCCACCCGCACACACATAATCCGGCCCGCAGGTACCCGCACAGCTGTAATCTGGCCCACACCTATCCGCACATTAAAATGCTGCCTAAACCTGAGCATCTAAACTGATGTATTTGAAGGTGGTGGTATCCTTTCTCATAATGCTTGGTGAGAATATGAAACGCTATAACTTTCGCAATTTTTGGAGTTTTAAAGAGCTTTATTACATTGTTTTAAAGCTTGATATCAGTACATTCACATGAGTTTATGAAGTAGCAAAATTAGCAAAAAAGGCAAAAACTGGCAAAAATTTCTGACATACAGGCTAAATATAGTCCAAATTTTAACACCGATTTCTCAAAACTGTAGAATCGGCTAAAAGTTTTTTGTGCCATGACATTAAGGACATGTGGCTCGAGGGACACTTTCTGGATTGGCTCAACAGGTTTTAGTGCTGGAGAAAGTCCGCCAAATGTACGGTGTCACCAAATTTTGAAACTTTGCATTACGTTTTCTCGCAACTGAAGACGTTTTAGCACAAACTAAGAAAACTACCCCTCCGCCATAGTGCGAATTTTCATCCTGCCAAAAATCCCTCGAATCCATTGGGTAGTTTTGAGAAATCGACGTTGAAAGCAAGAAACTCCAGCTAATCGTCATTGATAAAATGTGCAATTATGTAGACCATGTATCAATTGAGTAGAAATAAACCAAAATTGTTCGTAATATTTGGCAGGATATTAAAAAATTGATTTCCTCATGGCCATCTTTGACCCCAAAATAGATTTTTGCTTATACTGACGTATAACCATAGGTTAACGCGGGGGTTCTAGGGGGGTGCAAGCCCCCCCCCCAATCCGGACAAGGTACAAGCCCTACCGCCGTCGGGGACAAGGGGTAACGAATAAATGCCAAGGGGTAAGCTAAAATAGCCAATAAAATTTAGTTTTTGCACTAAAATTTTAAAAATTTTCCACACTCTTAGAAATGTTCCAGTAGAAACTACAGAAATCACTTTTGTAGATGATAAATACAAAAGCTTTTGTAGAAAATACAGGTTAACTCTTGTAATTTCTACAGGTCATCTTTGGTAGTATTTACCGGATATGAGTATATAAGGGCGACAATGATCATAATTTTTGAAGGCTGAAATTTTTTGAATTTTTGCATATTTTCAGTCATTCAATACCCCATGGGTGAATTTTTTGTAACGGCCGCTCCCTGCCGCAAATATTTTGGGAGCGGCCGCCCCCCCCACACCTGCTCCCCCCTTTTCGAATAACAGGTCGCTCCAGCAAAACTTACAGGTTTTGTCATGTAAAAACTAAAGGTTTAGGATCTGATTTAGGGCTGTGAAAAAGTCGAACAAAAACTACAGGTTTCTTTAGCATTTTCTACAGGAAACTCCTGTAAAAAAACTACAGGTTTCCTTAGTATTCAGTACAGGAAACTCCTGTAATTTTTACCATTCTGCAGGCCGGTAAAAATACGAAAGTTACCTTTGTGGAGATTACAAGAAGCTCCGCTAGTGACTGACCGCACAGGAGCACTTTTGTAGAAAACTACAAGAATTCCTGTAATTTCTACAGGAGTCTTTTTAAGAGTGCAGCTTCGCCGGAATGTTTTACCTAATATGCTAGTTTCTCGTGAAAATCTCGCAAAATTTTGAGATTTTTTCTAAAAATTGAAAATGTTGGTGCAAATTTTAATCAAGCATCGCAGTTTTTAATAAAATTAGCGTTAATTTTTTGAAAAAGTTTACAAATTTATTGTTGAGGCGCACCCCCCCCCCTGAAAATCTTTGCTCAAGGTACAAGCCTCCTCAAAATTTTTTGGGGACAAGCCCCCCCCTGGATCCGACCCTATGTAAATGTACCTAAGCGTATAACCAGTGGAGATAGGTCAAAAGTGTAAAAGCAAAATGTTCATTGCTCATTGACTACGTAAGCCCGGTTTATACTTGTCTGTTTGGGCGTTTGACCGTTTGGCCGTAGACTCAATTGAATGAAGTTGTCCGTTTGTCCGTATATATGGGGTGTCCGTTTGGGCGTAAGGAAAGTTGCGCAGTGTTGAACATTTTCTTACGCCCAAACGAACAGACGGCCAAACGGACAAGTATAAACCGGGCTTAAGCCAGAAGTTTGATATCTACTTATTAGATTTATTTACTCACATCACAACTGATTTATATGTATTTTTAGTAATCGCTTGGAGCTCAGATAGTCAATCCCAAGTTGCTACATCTTTTGGTCAATTCGTCTGCAATAAAGATTGAAGAGCAATTTCATAACTAACACAAGGGTTGAGCCGCTCAGCTTTATTTGCTGAAGTGGAGATATCGAATGACACAACGAAGTCATGCCAATTGTTTATAAGTATTGAAATATATTGCCTTCGCCTTTCTTTATAATTTGGTAAATATGAAGTTTCTAGAAAACCAAAACTAGCTGAAGAAACTGTCCAAAAACTCGGCCCGCATCGGCCCGCAAGGTCCGTGCGGGTTGCAAAATTCGCCACCCCGCCCCGCCCCCCCCCGAACCCGCGGGTACCCGTTGCCCACATACAACTCTGGGGCTGGCCCGAGCCCGAACCGAGCACGAACCGAGAAATCAGTCCGGCCTGAGCCCGAGCCCGGCCCGAGCAATTTCTTAGTGGCACAACCCGACATTTGGGCACGTTGACACGCTTCGACGTACTTCCTTGAACGTTCACAGTTAAGAAGGCACCATTATTGTTTATTTGATTTTTGCTTTGTATAGCTAGTATATTTTACTTAAAATTATAAGCTATTTCTGTACGGTTGGCTTGTAGTTATTTCAAATGACCAATAAAATTGGGATATTTTAATTCGGACATGGTCAAAACTTAGACCTTTATTCGAAACATCACATAATTTAATATCGTTCATTCATTTCATGACCGGACAATCAAGTGCGTTGATCATCCTTAATTACCTTTGCCAGGCCAGGCCCAGGCATAGTACATACATAGATACATAGTCTCCGCTTCTGAATAGCTGAGGGCTGCAGTAGACGGCGAAGAAAGGAGCAAGTTGGAAGCGAAGAAACAGAAAAAGACGGAGAAATGGACGATATTTATGTTAATCATGGAAAATTGATTTTTTCCAGATCTAAAATTTTTGCAAAATTTTTCACAAATTTATGAAGCTGTTATTGAATAATTTAGTATAAGAAATACTGAACAAAACCTTAAAACTTTACTCGCGGAGACATTTGAGTTAACCAAAATTTAACATAATATTTTTCTCCGTTTCTCCATTTCATACTACTCCGTTTGTCCGTTTCTCCGTTGATTCTTCCACAACTTACGTAAGCATGATCCAGTGTGTGACAGGGTGACAACAGTCCCCTCCCCAAACAAGTTTCTTTCTTTTAAAATTTCTTCTAGTTTTACTTTAAAATAAACTTTAAACATTTTTCTAACCACCTACAAAATTTAGTGGTATCATATTTCCTGCAATGTCGCCTTTTCCAATCTCCGTGTCACCTTGCCTTCTGTGGAAGACGGTGCCCTTCCACAGGGTCCTAAAGCTGTCTAAGTCAGTCGTGTCTCTCCACGAGATCTTCTAGTACTAGCGTTCCCCAGGGAACCCAATTGTCTTAGTCTTGTCTTGTTAATCGTTTAAATTAGTATACTGCATGCGCCGTGTCTCTCCGCGAGACCCATAGCACATAGTAGTAAACTGCTGTACTGTAAACTGAAGCTGAACTCGTAACAACTTCCTCCTTCCCTTCCTTCCCAGGCTGCGCCGTTACATTGATGTCAGGAGTAGGATACTGCGTCCGACCAGTCAACGTGCATGCAACGGACCCCACCCAGAACTCGGAAGACAACAGCAGCCGCAACAGCTTCAGCTTCAGCCCAGTCTGCCAAATCCACAGATGCACAAAGTTGGAACAGCGACGCCTCCGTAAATCCACAACCACCACAGCCAACGAAATTCTCAGGAGCAGCAGCAGCAGCAGCAGCAGCAGTGTCTGACACCGCCCAGTCGAAATCTTCCTCGGAAACCCGCCTCTTGTCCCCAGAAGAAATCCAAAACCACCTGCGTCAACAGGCCTACCAGATCCATCAGGATCGAACAAATATCAGCAGCCTCAGTTCCAGCCTCTCCTCCTTTGAAAGCCGTCTCACCGCGCTTGATAGTGGACTAGACCAGCGATTGCAACAAGTCGGCGCTGATCTCCGCCGAATCCAATCAGACCTCAGTGAAGTGGGGCCCTAATTTCCTCGCACAACTAAAACAGAGGAACCCTATAACTCATCTTGACTCTTTGCGTCAGGCCGTTGATCAGCTAATCCAGCAACCTCAGATTCATCACCCTCAGATTCCTAACCTACCTCAGTTACCTATGGCTGCAGGCAGCTTCACGCTACCCAAGGACGCGCTTACTGTTTTCTACGGCAAGCCGGATGAAAAGATAAAGGACTGGTTCTGTACTTTCGATCTTGTTTCCGATGCTCAAAATTGCGATGATGCCATGAAGGCTAAGCTTGTGCCCGTCTTCATGAGAAAACAGGCTAGGAAGAAATACGAAGACCTGGACCAGGCCGTGAAGACAGACTATCCCCAGCTCAAGACTGAGTTAATTAAGAAACTGGAAAGAAAAGAAGCGGAGATGTTGGCCAGCCTCAGTCTCGCCTCCCGTCAGCAAAAGCCCAACGAAGCCATCACAGACTTTGCTTGGCACATTCAGCAGTTGGCCGATGATGGATATCCAGAGACGACATGACCCCAGCAGCCAAAGACATTCTGGTCTTTAGAAGTTTCCTACAGAATCTGCACCCCTACTACAAGAGAGCACTCCTGCCTCTGAACCTTCAGGACTTCCAGGATGCCGTACAGAAGGCACAGAAGCTGGAGACATTGGAAGCTATGCATCCTCAGTATCCCTATCAGACAGCCCCTCAGGTGCCATACCTGACTGACTTGCCTCGACAGTTTAATGTTGGTGCTGTGAATAGTCAGCCAGCTGCAGGTCCCACACCTTTGTTGCCAGCGGCCGCAGTGTTGAATTCTTCTGCTGGCATTGCAAACCTGCAGAAAACCGTCGAGCAACTCCAAACGCAAATGGCACAGCTCTCTCTCGCCAGATGTCCCAACAAATTTTTGAACCGCCTCGTCGGAGCAACGGAGTCAACGAAGAGACTTCGGACCCCGTCAGTTTACTACGGACTCCCGTCCAATCTGTCAGTACTGTGGACGACCCGGTCACTATGCTGCAGCCTGTAGACAAAGGCAGGCGCAAGTGTAGGAAATGCATCAGACGTCTCGAGGAAATGGAGGAAACCGATCCTATGACGGGCCCCGAAACGGCAACTCTCGTCCAGGAAACTTGCGGATGAACCCGCCTGGAAATTCTTCAGCTCCAACAGTGAATTTGATTACGCAGGCTCCCCAGCCTGCTCAGCAAGCAGCCATGTGCAACCCTTGGAATGAAGAACGGGAACGGCTCGTTTCTGAACTCCAGCGGGAACGAGAAATGAACCAGGTTTTGACAGAGCAGAACAAACGACTGGTTGCTCAAATCACTGACGATAGTTCACCAGCCTTAAGCCAATCAGCTTGTGCTAGCATCAGCACATCTGCCACAGCTACTGATGGTTGGTCCATAAAGCCAGAACCTCCGAGAAAAAGCGCTACCTCAAAGTTCTCTACCTTTGGCACCCTGCTCTTCTTTTCCCTCTTCTTGGGTGTTTGCCTTGGCACTGTCCAGACAGGTAACGTGCTCATCGAGCCTGAACACCCTGTGCTTTGCATGCCTGATGAAGGCAAATCTTTTTGGAAATTACCTGAACCACTACAGAGCGATGTGTCGTTCACTGACCCTGACTCTCAACCAATGGCCACAGAGGTTTTGCTCCATAAACACAACCACGTTCAGTACAAGTCAAAGGCATATCAATGAGACATGAAGACATATTTCTTAGGTACTCATCACATAGAACTGGATAAAAGGTTAACATCCGTTTAGACGCAGATGAGTGCTACAGCATGAAGGAATTGCACAAGTGCTCGGAGGGACCTCTCGCAAAGATTGGTGACCTCTACGAGACAAACAAACAGTTAGAATGGTGGTACCCAGGAGGAGGCATAAATTGCTGCTATTATAAACATTTTGAAATCACAAACTGCTTCTTACACGAAGCTTATGTGTACAAACGACATCACACACAACAAACTGCAGGTGCACTGCTGGTGATGTCAGTCATTGTGACTATTCTTCGGGTGCATGCCAGCTGAAATATGGAAACTACCTCCTTTGGGATGCAAACCAGGATGAAGGCTGTAAGTTTCTTCCTTGGAAACCTCTTCCGCGGCATCCATTGGATGAAAATTGGCTCTCGGAAGATGGAAATCTAGAACTGACCTTCCGTAAAGGTTGGGTAACTAAGGACTGCTAGAGTAAGGAACTACATGTCAGCGATCAGGGAATCCCTTTCCGCATTCTCGGTCAGAAGCTGTATTGGGCACATCGAGCGAAGACTGTCAGACAGAAACGACAAGTCAATGAAGCCAGTGCTACCTCTGTTCCACCCATCAGTCCTGACCAAGAAGCCGAGATACAACACTGCTTAGCCAAGGCTGGGAAACCGATCCTGAAAGGCTGGGCAGAGAAGAATGGGACACTCACTACAGATATCCTTGCTTCATCATTGCAAGCAATAACGTTGAAGGAGAGTAGTAGCATTCCTTTTGCATTCGCTGATGCTCTTGGTGCTGTCTGTAAGATGGCAGCTAATACCTTGGAAATTCGAAAGGCCGATCTTCTGGCGAACCCAACTTTGACTGTGAGAGCAGTTCTGCAGCGCCCAAATGTCTATGCCAGAGCAGGTGGCATGGCGGTTGAAGTCTAACCCTGTAAAAGCCTAGACCCTCGTAAACTATTGGCTGCCATGAATGAAACATGTACAAAGGAAGTCCCTATCAAATACCGCTACCATGGCGAAGAGCACCTGGGCTACATGGATGTACCTGGTACAGACGCGTGGTCAAGGAGCAAATTGATAAAATGCTCAGTCAAGGTGTCATCAAGCCGAATTACAGTCCATGGTCATCACCCATTGCACTGGTCGCGAAGAAAGACGGAACTCTTCGTTTTTGTGTGGACTACAGGAAGCTGAACGCAATCACCAAAAGGATGTTTTTCCCTTGAAACGGATAGACGAAGTTCTGGATGCTCTCGGAGGTGCTAGGTATTTCACTACTCTAGACATGGCTAGCGGCTACTGGCAGATCCAAATGGCGGATAACGATGCAGAAAAAACAGCATTCACCACACCTTGTACTGCCTGTACGAGTTTACTGTTATGCCATTTGGGCTTTGCAACGCTCCAGCTGCACTTCAACGCCTAGTTGACATTGTGCTCTCAGGTCTCCAATAGCACAATTGTCTGGCTTACATTTATCAATCCCCGGTTTAGTGTCCGGTTACTAAACCGGAAATTGAAAGGCGAATCTCTTGCAGGTTCTTCAAAGGGTGCAACTCTGCCAAAAGTAGTAACCTAACCTAACCTCCTATCCTATTCAATCATGAGGCAGTGTTGGCGGACAAAGTACTTTATTAAAAGAACTTACAGTTTAATAGGCATAGGAGAATGGCATATGATGAACCAATAATAACAATCAAATCGAATACGAATGCTTGGAATTAAAGATGCTTTCGTTTATATAGCCCAAATTTTGGTGACAATTCGAAATATGCAAATTAGATATGCAAATTAGATAGCTAATATTGCAAAGCCAGTGTTCGTTACACAGAAGGAATGATTAGTTTGAACGATTGTTTAGAATCACAGATCGCAACAATTGCTAGTTTTTCACATCATCCCCCTGCGAAAATTTTTTAGCGCCTGCTAAAAATTCAGAGATAACGAGAGTTGCCTACCACAATTCGAGAATTAGGAATTGATGGAAAAGTTCAAGAAAAAGAAAACTACATGGGCGACCAGTAAGCAACCGTTAAGAAGTCCTGGCGCTTTTACTGCACATGAAAGAAAAGTAACTTCAAGAGTAAGCGAAGTGACTTACAAAAGAAAGTGCAAAGTTTAAAGAAAATAGAAAAGTTTGGTAGCGAAGAGGTAGTCAAATATGACCAATAGAAAGTTCTATTATAAGTCATTTTTCGATATGGCGGTGGTATGGCTTCTGTGGGGCACCTGCCCTCGAGCCTGGTTGGAAAACAGTCAACACCGGCAACTTGCACCGTAGAGGACACCATGTAAAGCACCGTTCAAAGAGTTGTAAAGCTGAAACACAAAAGGTGTTACACAAACATCGATGAAATATACTCGTACTGCGAACTTGAGATTTCTTAAGCCAAAATTTTAGAGAAAAGAAGCACGAAATAAAAAGGAAATAGTAAAGAAATTTTCTAGGTTTTAGGGAAATCACGTTTTACAGAAAAAAACTAGAAATTCACTCCAAAAGTTAAGAAGAGATATGTGTACACCGTGAATATCCCTGTTTTTCGAGCTGTAGGAAAAGTAATTTCAAGATAGGAATGAAATTACAAAAGAGAAACTATTGTACATCGTCATGGCACTTGAGCTTGATCAGGTAGGTTTGATTAAAAATAAGTCTAACGAACTCTAATCGTTGCATAAGTATACACAGCATAAAAATATGTCGCTGTGAAGTGTGACTTGCCGAAACATAATTACAAAAGACAAACAAAATAACTATACATCATAAAAACTACTCAAAACTAACGCAATATTTTTTGGATTGTTAAGATTTTTGGCTTAAGATACGGCAAAGATTAAGCGAAAAATACAAAACAATGTAATGAATAAAATGCCAAAATGGAAATGCCGATTAATAGAATGCAAAATTGTCTATCCTGAACTGGTCGGTATGGGTACCACTGCGGTGGGAAGGTAACAGGAGTCTGCGTTCTGGCGTAATGCCTGATGAAGGGCTGGCCCCCCTTCCACAGATGTAGTCAACATTAGAGTTGTCGCTCCTGGCTTCGGGCTGTGAATCCGGAGATAAGCACCGGCACCCTATAACCTTCTGTAGGTTGGAGTTCTCTCCAGGGGTCACTTTACCTCTTTACCATCTTTAGAATGCAAAATTATACCTGTAAACAAACAAAAATTCTAACTAACTTCAAAAATAATACTTAATGAACTATATAGAGTAAATACAACAAAAAATAGGATTGAGAGCAAGACAAACCTCAATTATAGATAAACTCTTATTTAAACGTATCTGAGGCTTTTTAAATATGAACTTATTAATTGTATTGCCTCTTATTATTCCTTCTTTCTCTCTGGTTAACCATCAATATGTACGGTTTGTACTGGTTAATTAACAAACTTTGCTTACTTTTCAAATGAACTGATAAATTCCAAGAATTCCGATAAACAAAGCAGACAAAAATAGAGGTTAGAGAGAAAAAGTACTGAACGTTAGTTTTATACAAATTCCGATTAAATGACTGACGAAAATACAAAAGAAAGAGATGACAGAGAAAATTGGACGTTGAAAGTAAAAATGAAAAGGAAATAGAAAAATGAATGAAACCATGCTACCATCACAACAGAAATACGACGTAGAGACCTACGACATGCACCTACGACATGTGTGGCAGCTACGCACTAACTTGAAGTTGGCCATACAAGTTGCGCGTAATTATGATGTATGAGCGCGGCGACCAGAGTCCTAACTCCTAATCAAAGCATCCTCCCTTGCTCAATTGCTGAGAATGGCGATGACAAAGCTCGCGGCTGCGAAATTATATATAACCAAATCATTCTTTTCCGAAGCAAATCCATTCTTCGTATGTTGGTTCTGCTTTTCATCAGTGCTGTTATATATACTATCAGCACATTCTTTGCCCTTATCTTCACTAAATAATAAATCTAAACCTGACCATTACTTGGGGCAATATTTACTACAGTTCCCATAATAGCTGAAGTATTATTCACAAAGCCACTTTTTATAAGAGCTTTGTTAGATTCCAATAAGAGATATAGGCGTACCAATAAGGCATAGCAAATACAGTAAAGGTATACGAAATACACTAGGCCCGCAGGCGACTGATCTCAACGTTAGACACACACCAACTGACTAATTGACTAATTTGGCTAATTAACAAAAGGATCAAAACCGAGGTTTCTACACACTAGTGATAAAGAAATCATTCAAAAGATTAGTGAAACACACTTCGCGTAGCGAGTATTTAACAAGGGTGTAGTGGGCCGTGCCTACCTATTCTTAAGTTTTCCCATTATCTCAAAAATTCAAGTTGCACCCTCAAAAATCAAAGAAATTAAAACTAGTTTTTACAAAAAACTAAGTGTCACAAAAGAATGTCCAAATCAATTTCAAATCGCAAAAAAGACAGTTATTTATATTTCAAAATTGCCAATTTAAACAAATTTTGAAATTTGACAAACCGGACAGAGGTCCTGTCACAGTCGCCAAATATTGATCCCCGGTTTACTGTCCGGTAAACCGGAAATTGAAAGATGAATCTCTTGCAGGTTCTTCAAAGGGTGCAATTTTTCCGTAAGTAGTAACCTAACCTAACCTCCTATCTTCTTCAATCATGAGGCAGTGTTGGCGGACAAAGTACTTTATTGAAAGAACTTACAATTTAATTGGCATGGAAGAATGGTATATGATGAACCAATAATAATAATAATAATAATAATCGAATCGAATACGAATGCTTGGAACTAAAGATGCTTTCGTTTATATAGCCAGAATTTTGGTGACAATTCGAAATATGCAAATTAGATATGCAAATTAGATAGCTAATATTGCAAAGCCAGTGTTCGTTACACAGAAGAAATGATTAGTTTGAACGATTGTTTAGAATCACAGATCGCAACAATTGCTAGTTTTTCACACATTGATGACATCGTAAATTCGATCATCACCTTGGTGACCTTCACTTTATCTTTCTCCGACTAAGAGAGGCAAACTGGCGAAAGATTTTAGCGCCTGATAAAATTCCAAGGTAAAAGAGAGATGCTACCATAATTGCTGAGAGTTTTAAGATGGTAAAATTTAAGAGAAAAGTACGTTCAAGCTTGGGCGACCAGTAAGCAACCATAAGAAGTCCTGGCGCATTTACTACCCATGATAACAAAAAGAACTTCAAATAGTAAACCACGTAGTTTACCAAAGAAAAAGTTTTCAGAAAGATAGTAGAAAAGTGGTAGCTAATGGTAACTCAGTAATAGAAGCTAAGAACCAAAAATAGGGGATTGTACTTCAATATTACAACAAAGTTGATAGCATTTTAAAGCGAAGTAGTATTTCAATTTAGAGAATTAGAAGAAAGAAAGACTCGAAAGAAATAGTCGAAAACGAAAACCCAACATGGAAAAAGTACCCTTTAGCCATTATGAATAAAAAACCATAACAATCACACAAATTCCCACAATTACACACAAAATCAAACACACTTTACGTTTATTGAGCTCTTACAGTACAGTAAATGACTGACTTTACAGTGACTAAATACTACATTTTATAACTGCACACAGTCCAGAAGACTAAACACAACAAAGGTATTCTTTACAACAGTGCAAAAGATTAATACACGGCACGTACAACAATAATTGTTAAATGGATTTCTTACATGGCATTAAAGCAACAAAACTAACAATGCCTAAGCTAACAATGCAAAAAGAATAGCAGACAAATCAAGAAAAATCCTATGTATAACAAAGCCAAAATAGTCCGATTAATAAAGATAGAAGAAAATGAGAAGAAGCAGAAACTACCATGTACAGTGCTTTCCGTCTTAACTCAACTCTTGGGCCTAACTTAATCACCAGAAAGCAAAGATATAAATGGTAATTTAAAAAGAAACAATAGAAGAACTAGAAAACATCAAAATAATTTCACAAAAGTCCTAAACTAAACCAAACCTAACTCAAAAGCGAAAATAAATCCATTTTTTTGCGTGAAAATAAAGAATTTTCAAAAGTTCCTAACTCAAACCACTCAAAAAACACATCACATATCAACGACTAACACCTAATCATCTATCGGCTATCAGCTATCGGCTATCCCCCGGCGAAAAAGAATGAGTGAATACGAATTCCAACAGAGACAAAGCAAATAACCTGCATAAAACCAACTAATTAAAGACTAATACAAATACAGAATGATCACAACAAAAGTCACAACAAAGAGAAATCCGAGCTTAACAAAACACTTGGAATGACAGAAAAGAGAAATGATTAATATAAAGCAAAATTAAAGACACAGATTAAAGACAAAAATTAAAGTACATATATAAAGACTACAACAAAAAGACTAAATTCAAAAAATTCCAAAGTTCAAATATTCCAAGTTGTAAATGGCAGATACTGGGTTGAGGCACTAATTTTATGGCAGGGGACTCATCGGTAGGATGTTGATTGAGCAATAAAGCACCGTTGAAAGCACCGAGAGAGCGGTAAAGCTGAAAAAGAAAGGAGGTTAGACAAACATATTAGATGCCCTAAAAATTTCAAAAAGTGAGCTTCTTTAGAGATTAAACTAATAGCAAAAGTGAAAGGATAGAAAGATAGAAAAGAGAAAGATAGTAAAAAGTTTTCAAAGGATTTACAAAGATCATCTTTTTACAAAATGACTAAGATTCACTACGATTCAGCTTCACTCCAAAGATTAAAAATGAGATTCTACTTAAGTACAAAACACATAACTACACCCAGTAAACCATGTTTCTCCGAGCTTTAAAGTCTAAGTCAAGATAGAAAATAAAAAGAAATGTACACAGATAACAGCTACTATGCACCCTTGAAATGGCAAATCAGCTGAATTTTAAATGTAAGATAAAGATTAAGGATAAGAAACTACAACTAGATACTAAACGACGAAATGGCGAAAATACAAAGCAAAGAACTAACTATCTGTACACCAAAAACCACAAAAACAAAAGACAAAAATTAACAATATATTTCCAAAAAACCAAACTAAATAAGTTTCAAATAACACCAAAATAACTTCCGCTTAGCTTGCCCTTAGTAACAAATTCAACTCAATACAAATAAGCTGTCCTATCTAAACCCTCTTAGTAGTTAGGATTAGTGGTTACAACTAAGTGTTATATTTTACGGTCTTTCGTTTATCATTATTAGACCTCTTTTGCCTGTTTTCGATGCCCCTTATGTTTTGCACTTTTACAGCTTTCAGGAAATGGGCTAGCTGTCACACATATTACTGAGATTCACAAAACAACAAACAAAAATACAAAAATGAAGTAGATTATGCATAGAATGCCTTAAATTAATGCAAGAAAAAGTTAACGAGTTACGAGTTAAAAGTTACCAGTTAACGAACAAAAGAATATACTGATCAAATACTGCAAAAGAGATGAGCAACCTAAACCTTTAATCAAAGAATCTTCAAATTAAACGTAGTAGATGAGGCGTTTTAATTATTGAACGTGGTATATAAGCCTCTTTAAGCAAATAGCTTCAACAACGACAACAAAACAACTACGTATCTTCAAAAATAATTGCTTGCTTATCCAAAAAAAAGTAGAATTCCGTAATAAATTCCAAGAAGTAAATAACAAAACGTAGCTTGAGTAAAAATTATAACACGTTAGCTTTCAAAAAAAATTACTGAAAATACGAAAAGTAGTAGTAGCGTAGCAAAACGTAGTTTAGCAAGTTACTACAAAAAGAAAAACTGGAAAAAACAAAAAGTATAGCGTAACCTGACTACCGTACACGACAGACACTAATTGTAGTGAGCTACAGTCAGCACATAGTGAGGTAGTCGCGCACCAACCAGAAGTTAAACATACAGGCTGTGCGTTTGTATGATATGAAAAACCCAGTGGCCAAATTACTCTGGCGCGATGTTACGAATGCGCCCGGTTCAGCACTGTAATTGTGATATTCCAGGCGAACCGATTCTGCTTGTATAAACTCTTCTCGTGCCTTGTTTTTAGCACCCTTGCTTTTTGGCCGATGTTGACGTCGAAAACCAAAAGGTGTAGGCTCACCCAACAATCTCGTTGGTGGCAGTTGCCTTGGCAATGGCATATTTGGCAAAGAACAATGATTTCACAAGGTTGGCAAACCAAAATACTCAGGCAAAAACTTAGGATTCTTAACGCTCTTGCGAATAAACCGATTACGAAATTTAGGTGGCATAAAAGCTGATCTTAAAGTAACCACACAACTATCGCCCGTAGGAACATTAAACCGACTATGTCGTTCATGATACGGAATTTCAAATGGTAAAAGTTTCCTCATAAATTGCCTATCCTTCAAACGAATATCAGCCTTTGTTTGCTTAACCAACAACAAAGCCGCTGGGAAATAAGCCAACCGTTTCCGAATTAAATGATGTTCAATTCTAAAATTATACGGCATAGATCACGCTCCGTATTGAGACGTCTGATAGGGATCAATGGATCTGATGGACAATAAATTCCCTCTGGATGTCCTCTAAACTTATCCTCGATCTTGGGGATCGTAATAAAGTGTGGCATAACTACTCCTTGACTCATTTCATGATAAGGAGGTGCGTTTTTACCGTCCAACCAACTTCTTGCTGCCAATTGCATACGTTTGCCAATAATGGTCTCTCTACGATACATCTCTTGGCCTTGAACTAGTAGATTCTGCCGATTAACAAGATCTAAGCGACCGTCGACCATGAAATACAAAAGCTAATTCTGATACATGCATCCAATACAGTTCTCACCAGTTTGACACGAAGGAAAATTAGACAACTTCTCACAGTTGTTCAAAATAAAAGTTCTAGTTTCCGGCTCTTGATAGAATTTCTCGATAACTGCCTGATAAGCTAGCAATGGTCGATAGCTAGACTTCCAAAAACGCTGTAAATGGGAATAATCCTCTAGATACTTATCCACACGTTTCTTAATTTGCACCATGCAAAATTAGATGTCGACTCTTGATCCACTGACACATATTTGGTAGGTTCAACAATTTACACTTCCAATATTGATAAGCCGTTTCCATACACCTAAATCTAAACGGTTCGTCCAATAAGGTTACACCACCGAATACATGAAACTAGCTTCAAACACATATCTGAAAAATGGTTTTAGATATAGACATTCCTTCTCATGTGTGTCAGAAAATGGATTCTCAACTTTTGGATAGCCTGTAATTCGTCCGGTTTCAATGAACAATGCGTAAGTATCTCTGATCGCTCTCCAATTTGCAATGTTGTTAGTATTAAGTCGTGCAAGCAACCACATGGTTCTCTTATAACCTCGTTGGAGGAGATGTGGCCAATTCCGTATCTCCGGAAAAAGCTCACGATAGATAACCCCAGTAGCTGCATGTAGACCAGTCCCAACAAACTTCAAACCTTTATGCTGATTTCCTTGTTCATCCTTCATAGGTGGAAAAGTCAAAGTGACAGTAAACTTATGGAATTCCTCTCCTCTATGGGAATGCTTAGGTTCCGACATGTCAATTTCCAAATCACAAGGATCCCACATTGGATTAGCTTTCAAGACCTTTTTCTTAAACACTGCTAGTTGATGAGATGGGAGTTCAATGATACTACGGCATTCCAAATGAAACAATTCATGAAATTCACCTCGAAAAGCTTGCAAAAATGGATGAAACACCGTTAAATTTCCAGCACAACTGACAGGAAAGCGAGACATGACTATATTATCTAGTAGATGATACAAAACAATTGGCGACTTAGCACACTGGAGTCGATTTTGCACCAGTTGTGTCGCAATGTTATCATAGATGTCAAAAGGCGCAAAAACATTTTCAAAGTAAATCAAAAATTTTTCCTTCCATGTTCAACCTAATGGCTTTACAGATAATAAGAACTTCACGAAAAGTATGCTAAGAAAGTTTTTCATCCAGCCATTGTAAACAAACATCCTTACTCAAAGGTGCCGTCACGTCTTCCTGTTCGTTCGTTCGTTGTGCATATAACAGTCTTTCACTTAACCACTGTTGAAAATTTGGAATAGCCTTAATAAGTGCATGAGCTTCCAATTGATCACGTTGTAACCAAGTAAAGTCTCCAACATCAACTTCCTCAGGTTCTGAAGCAGGTGGAATTCTAGGTTCTGGATCTAAAACCTGCTGAATGATCTTTTCCCTCTCTGTACGCACGTATTCCGTCTCCTCTGGAGGTACTACAGGAACAATCAATGGGATTTCCGCTTGAACCCGTTCTGGCTCTTCATATACCTCATTCCGTTCAACCCGTAAGGAACCTTCTTGCTGTTCATCAATCCTAGAAATTCTAAGTTCCTCTTTGTAGACATAAGAACTAGCGTCGATGTAATCTTGCGAACTCGGTTCAAAAACTGCACTAGGTACCGTCTTACTTAACGATCCACAAGACAAACGAGATTTTGTAATCAAGACTGAAAATGGATAGATACCTAACCTTCCATCTGGACCAATAACCCATACGAATCTATCAGTTAACCTAAGATGACCCGTAAGTTCCGATTCGACTTCGTAGACATTCGGTATTCCGGCCTGTTGATTCCACAGGAATTTCAACAAAAATGCTCGACCTTGTCCTCTTTGAATTTGAGACATAGGTGGTTTCAACAAATATGCATAATACTGGTCTTGCGATAGAATAACCTCTCCGGTGGAAGTTTTTGCAGAAACAGTGATAGACCTAACTGGTTCCAAAACTGGAATTCCTTTCGGTTGTTCTGCCATAGCGACATACTCGTTCGAATTGATAGCATTTAAAAGCCGCACCTTATGCTTTGCTCCACGACAATTCAAAAAGACCTCTAAACCTTGTTCATGATGTGGAATGCTTTTAGGAATATCCTCTGGATAATCTTTCTTTCTAGCTTTATGAACAATGTCCAATAGACCTCTGACATTCAAACTCCATGAAGAAGACGGAGCTGATTTTGGGTATCTGCATGACGTTCTGCAGAACGACACTCAGTTCCTTCCAGAGTATCAGGCTCTTCAAGAGTAGTTGGATCAAAATAGTTAGTACCAAATGCTTTTTCCCAATGTTCAACCTCGTCATCTGTTTCAACTGCCTGTAAATCGATGGACCTTTCATCTTCCCAGAGTTCAATCTGTTGTCTCGATTGCATATCTGGTATAGGCAACAATGGCTCTCGTTTCCTCACAACAGGTTTCAAAACAGGTGGAACTGGAGGTTGAGGTAACTGAACTCCTGATGGTCCTGGCTGTTGCTGAAGGACCTCTGGCACAGCTTGCATTTCTTCCTCTTCCTCTACAGTATCCAACATAGATTCCAATGGCGAAGCATGTTCCTCTTCCAATGCTCTAATTTGTTCCGCTACATTTGCCTCATAGTTATCCCATTCCTTGCTCTTAATACCATCCTTGGTATGCGCTCCCTGTTCAGGTAATGCAAAGAACTGAATATCCCAACAAACTCTGTCAGTAAACATACACTGCAAAGGTTCTAAAGGCAAATCTAGATCTAACTGTCGATTGACATACTCTGACATTAGGAACAAAACCGCTGGTCGTCTGGCAATGGGTAAATCAGGATCTCGAAAGAAAACACACCATTCAGACAAACGACAACTGTTGTTAGGCAAGGTAGCTTCCTTTTCCTGTTGTTGATGTCGCAAATAACGTTGTCTCCTCTGTTCTACTGCCCTTCGAACTTCCTCATCTGGGTAGAGTTACTTATTAAAAGTATGCATATGATGCAATTTCGTCACCGGACCTGTGGTCTTATAAACAGTCTCTCTAATAGTCCGCACAATTCTAGTTGAAGTAGTATACGTGAAACACACAGTAGAAGCAGTCATTACAATTTCCAAAAGATCTTCATCTGGACAAGCTCTAAATAACTTTTGTGCTAATTCCGTCTGAGCTATCAAGTCCGCACAAGCATATTCCGCATGCCATTTCCATGGTAATGGAGTAATACCCCAAACTGTTGGCGAATCTTTAACTGCTTGCTATGGATCCGATACATGCCAAGCATTAGCCATATTTTTCAAACTCAAATTCTGCTGTATTGCAATTGCCTCATGCTGTTTTGGATGGTCAACCCATTCCTTTGGCTCAAAATCAGATGGACACATATCCGAATTAAGAACTGTACCCAAATTTCGCCACAACTCCGTCATTTCAACGCAGCTGTCTTCAAAACCGGGTAAGTCCAAACAACGAGTTAACCTTAGTGCATTGGAATCTGCACCCACTGACATAAAGATTGCTCCATTCTTAGGATCGAAGAATTTCCGTAACAAATGCATCACAATCTGATAGTCCATAGTCGTAGCTAAGATAATATTAAGCCAAATGACCATTTTATACTTTGGCGTTGGAATGTCAAATGTGATTGGACCTGCCAACTGGATTGCTCCAATGGTTTCAGCTTGTTCCTGTCCAAAAGCAGCGCTTCGAATTCCTTCTAGATCCAAAACAATATATCGTCCTTGCAACATTTCTTTCATGATTGGCAATGCTTCTAGCAATTCCTGATGCGTCATGATGGACTGAATTCCTTGATCCAAACAAACTCGATTGACTTCACGTTGACGTTCCACTAGAAAATCAGGAAAGATACCAGGAGCTGAAGTCACGACCTTGGATATCTCGTACATATTTCCTTTGGAAAATTGCCAAGAAAATCCAGGTGCATGAATATTCCATCGCTCCGCGATCTTATCAATTTCGTGTTACTGAGATTCTCCTTTACTGGATGAATTTCCACTCGCCGCTCCTGTTTATTCTCCAATTTCCAAACTTTATCCTAATTCCTTTTAGCTTCCTCTGGCGTCATCCGATTTCCAAAACTGACAAAACTGAAACGATTCTCATAGAAAGGAGCATCATAGTAGTCTGGCGAATTACGTCGATCCACCACATTTCGGGAAAGACTCCCTTTCTGATTCCTCCTTTTATTGGATTCTGCCTTCCTTTGTTCTGGATTCGGAGCTACATTATAAGTCTTCGGTCTAGGAGCAGAGGGTTTTCCTCACCACTTTCGGAATCACTCCATCCACTATGGTGCCTTTTGGCCGTCATCTGAGAAATTTTAAGGAGATCACAATATAGAATTAATTTTCCTAAATTACAAAGTGCACGTATAGTTGCGGTCTTTCGACACATTTTTATACGTAGCATATCCATCAGTGAAAACTAAATGCGGGTAGGGGCAAGTGAGGGAACCGGATATTTGGAAACGGTAAATTTTGAAAATTTGCAGCAGTAACTGCCTTTCTTTATCTCTCTCTCCTTTCTTTTTCTCCTATTTCCTTTTTTTTTTTCTTTTTTTTCCTCTTTTTCTTATTTTTTTTTCTCCTTTTGCCACCCACTTTTTTACCCACCCCCTTCCTTTCCCCCCTTTTTTTCCTTTTCCTCCTATAAACCCTTTGGGCGGTTGGGCGCCAATCTTTTTCCCCCCCCCCCCGGGGTTTCTGGGTTGATCCGGGTACCATTTCACTCATTTGCCTAATTCCTTTCCTATTTTCCCTTTTCCAATTTCCTTAACCCCCCTTTTGATCGACAAAATTTCCACAATTCTGTAGGGACCATCATACTTTGGTGCCAATTTTGGTGTAGTTCCTTGAGCTACGGCACTTGAGTAATGTTACGCATAACAAGCTGTCCCACGTAAAATTCTTCATACTACCGCTTCCTACTTGCTTAACAATTCCGCTTTATCATAAATAATTTGAGCAGTAATATGCCAGTTTTCAGTTAAAGTCTGTATTAAAGAAGTCTTATAATTAACTAAAGATTCTACTGGCTTTTCAAGCTTATCAAACAACAAATCTTCTGGAACTTGTGCATCCCTTCCAAACAACATAAAATACGGTGTATCTTGAATAGTAGAATGAAACGACGTTCTATATGCATGCATTGCAAAAGCTAGTTTAGTATCCCAATCACGCTGGTTTACATCTACGTACTTGTTAACTATTTCCCGTATAGCTCCATTTACCCGTTCAACTAAGCCGTTTGACTGAGGATGATAGGCAGTGGTATGTAACTTTTTAGTACCCATTAATTTAGAAAGAGTATTAGTAACTTCTGCCTGAAAATTAGGACCTTGGTCAGTGAACACCTCAGTTGGTACCCCGTACCGCAAAATAAATTCATTCAAAAAACACGTATAAGAGTTTCGGCTTTTTCATTTCGTAAGGGCCAAGCTTCTGCCCATCGAGTAAGTTGATCAATTACAACCAAAACACAAACATTCTGCTTTTTACTAGTCGGGAAATGCATAACATCAGCGTAAATGCGTTCAAATGGTTTAGTCACTGGTGGATAAATTTTCATAGGCGCTTGAGGGCGCCTCGGCCCAATAGAAAATCGTGCACATACAATACAATTACGTATAAACAACTTAACATCAGTAAGTAATGTGGGCCAATAATACTTCACAGCTACTTTATAATGAGTTTGAGGTACACCCAAATGACCACCAGTATCAATATCAGAATGAAACCGTTCTAAAAGATAGTTGCGAAACTTCCTAGGTACACACGTTAAATGAGCAGAACACTTTTTCTTTCGACCACTAATGTCAGTACTAAAACGATACAACATTCCATTTTCTTTAAGTTCGAAATTAGATTGATCACGAATTAAAGTCCAAGTTAAATCATCTTCAGGTAAAGTCCCTTTTTGCAAATATTTGATAAAAGCACTAAAGTCAGGATCAGTTTTAACAGCTTGTGACCATTGGTCATCCGTATATTGCTCTATGACAAAGACTGGAGGGTACATATCACCGGTTACATCAAACTCATCAGATACGTACTGAAACTTATTCACAGATTTACTAGTTTGATTTGCATCCTCAACTTCGCTGTTCAACGACAGTCTGTTGTGGATTGGGAGACAAACAGTCAGCTACAGGATTATCTATCTACGCCTTTTCGAAATAAAGTCTGATAATTAAATTCAGAAAGTGCAATAGCAAATTTTGCAATTCGAGTATAGCCTTGATTTTTGGCATTAGCAAAAATATACTTGAGGGCTTCGTTATCAGTATACAAAGTAATGCTGAATACAGAATACAGAATACAGATAATGCTGAAAATTCTTGCATGCCCAAACTACAGCAAGACCTTCCAATTCAACAATTTTATAGCGTTTTCTGCACCAACTAATGATCTACTAGCATACGCTATAGGTTTAGGCTTTGTCTCTCCGGGTTGCTCTTGTTCTAGAACTGCACCAAGACCGACAACACTAGCATCCGTTTTTAGAATAAAAAGTTTTCCCCAATTTGGGTACGCAAGAACAGGTGCGTTTATTAAAGCTTGTGTGGATTATTTCAGCCAGGTTGAGAATTATTTCTATTTGAAATTGTAAAATGTACTGCAACCTTCACGATAAATTCGTATTTTCGTCATTTCAAAGATGTACTGCCAAATTCATGAACAGTCAAACTAAATTGTCACGTCTGTGTACGGTCCAAGGCCGGACTAGCTAATTCTCACAATCATTCAAAATTGAGCGCGCAAGTCAGTTGGGTTGGAACTTTCTTTACGGTTGGTCGGGCGCCGTTTTACAATTCTTCACGCCCCATTTAATCTCTGTGTCTGAGCCCTCTTTTTGTCTCGGCTGTCCCTCTTTAGGAGTCTGGGAGTCAGGTTTGTATTGTCTTTGTTCTTTTGTCATAAAATTCTGTTCTGGTGCCATTGGGTTTTGTGATTTTGAAATCTATAGTTAAATTTTTGTCCTTTTGTATTGTTCGGCATAATTTGGACGCTCAAGTAAACTCGTATTTTTTGTTTAGTAAAATCGTGTTTTTAGTTAGATCGTTTCTTTTCTTGCTGTAGGCTAGGGTAATCTGACGTTAGGTGTCTTGGCACGCGCACACTCAGAGAACCTTTGCAATCTTCTAAATTTCCAGAGATTCGCTTGTCGGGAGTCACGCTCTAAGAGCGTATTTTCTACAGGTATTTCAGTGATTAAAATTGTTTGTTCAGAGATTTACACAATCCTAATCTCTACAAACTGGTGACCGTTCTCGGGTGAGTAGCATGTCGGATTCTTCTCGCCCGGTTACCCGGGCTTTTAAAACAATTCGTGATGAAACTGTTAAATTATTTAGTGAATCACCATTAAATCAGGCACCAGAGCATGCTGATAGTTTTTTGAACAGAAATTTCTTACAATTTTTGCCGGGGGGTCGTAGGTCGGGGGGAAATAGTCCCCCCAAAGTTTTCAGAATCCCACTCCCCCCCAAGTTCTGGATGTCCCCCCCAAGTGGTTGTATTCCCCCCTCAGGCTCTAACCGGTGCGGCGGAGCTTCAGTTTAGCCAAGCCGGGCGTGAGCTCCCACCCCCCAAAATCCCCCCACCCCCAAAGTCAAATTTTGGAACCTCCTCCAAATCAGCAGTTGGAACCCCCCCCCCAACCCCCAATTTTTCGGGGGGCCGTCAGACCGCCTACGCCACCTGTGGGACGGCGGGGTTCAGCTATGCAGCCGCCACAATTACGTTCTGAAGCTAGGGGGGGGTGGGTTCAAATTTTTCGGAAGCACTACAAAATACTTGGGGGCCCCAGTGGGTCCAGATAGCTCGGGTGTTTTGTGTTCATCCCGTCAGAATATGACTTCCCCCCACTCTGGCCCCGGAAAATTCTGAAATTTCGGGGGAAACCGCTGTTCGTGTGTTGGGGGGGGCCAATTTCGGGGCCCTCGCAGGTCGTTTCCAAATTTGCTATTACAGAATCCGTTGGCGGTGGCCGCGTTGGGGGCGGTGAATTCGGCACCTCGGGGGGGAGTGATTCCTTGTCAGTTCAGCCGTCAGAAGGCTCAAATTTTAGACACAGTTTTGATAATTTTATTTCACCCCGTTTCGATGTTGCTCGCAGTACGGCACTGGTCCGGAAAGCCATGTCGGGGGGTGTCCCGCCCGTTTCTCAGCCTCAGTTGAACCCTTCGGCCCCGGAGAAAACTCAGCAAAATTATGTTCCGGCGGGGGCTAACTTCCCCCAAAATGTTGGGGGCGTTCACCGCCCTCAGTCGCTCCCCGGTGCGGTGGAGCCCCAGCTTAGCCAAGCCGGGGGCGAGGCCCCTCCCCCAAAATTTTCTTACCCCCAAAATTTTGCGGGTGCGGGAGAACAGGATGGAGAGTCTGTATCTAACTCGGCTGTCAGTCAAGGGTCGAGTTCGTCGGGGTCGGAGGGGTCCGACCCCCCTTCCTCCGATTCTGTTATTTTCCAAGGAGAGCAGGCTCATCCCTGGGGTTAGCATACGCCTGAAACTGTGGGCCCTGAATTGGGTTGTTATCCCCCTCCGCTTCAGTCAGAGGCTCCAGTTTGGCCAGTTCCCTCCAGTACGGCCCAACACGTATGCCGCGGTGAACCGCCCTACCGCTCTACGCATTTGGGTGGTTTTTCCCTACCTCGCGATCAATATGGGAACACCATTCCAAATCGGGAAACAGCGCCGTCCCGTCTTCTGCTCCAGAAGACACTGGTTTGCAAGGGATTGGATTTGTTTGGTCTCACCGGATAAAGTGCCTCAGAGGACGGCCTTGATTCCTCGGACCCACATTATTACCCTATCAGACCGCGGTCTTATGGTCAACATTTGTACGAGGGGGCCCAAGTCGCGGCCCCGGAGCAACATCAGCACCACCAGCTGCCTCAGGCACGTTGTCATCATCCAAATCAGTACTATCCAGAGGGACAATATTTCATACGTTCGCCGCCAAACTTTGACTACGATGAACTGGAACAACAGGTGTACGAAAGTCCAGTGATCCAGGAACTGGACAAGCATCATTCATGGGAAGGACAAGATCAGAACCTCCCTCCCCTCCAGGTACCTCCGTACGTACCTCAACGGGCCCCGTTGAACCCGTATTACTTGGAGGAGATGGTGACTTCTCACACCCATGCAGCTGATTTTGTGGCAAAAAATTGTCCTTCTAGCCCGGCGGAGGCCTCGCGCCCTCCGGGGCTCCGCCCATCTGCGGTCGCCCTTAGGGAGTGTGGTGCCGGCTCCCACCGGGGACGGTCGCCCTCAGGGAGGCCCACACCCGGTGCAACAGGGTTCGGGCGCGGTGCCCCCCTCGGGTTCTCTCTACCAACCACAGCACGTTTACGTACAGCAGCCATGACCTCCTCCGCCTCCTCCGGGGCCTCCACCTCCCCCTCCTCCGGTTTTTGTTCCGGTTCCATATCCGGTCGATCATGTACGGAAAAAGTCAAAGGTCCCAAAGGCGTCTCGTCATCCGACCCCGGACACAATGGAAGCCACGGATATCTCGGTTTCCAAATATGATACGACTTTGTTTCGTTATTATCTGGAAGTCCTGAGAGATGTTCCTCGCTACGACCCCAAATATGCATACTTTGAAGACTGGCTGCCTCAATTCGAGTCCGCCGTTGCTGTTCATTCTGTCCCGGACACTCAGTGGAGGCGCCTGCTATAGAACAAACTGGCAGAAAAAGCCCAAATATTTGCATCTCGGTGTGGGCCTTCGGTCGTGGAGTCATATCCGGGCTTTTTGGAATTGATCAAGTCCCAATTTGCGAAACCTCAGCTTTCATTACGGGAACGCCTTTCAGCATTTGCCCATCGGAAACAGCACCACGGTGAGTCTGTCCGCCATTACATCTCGGAACTCCAGGCTATGACCCTTGATTTGTGGGATTCCCAGGAAGAACGCGAGCAGGAATGTGTCCAACAGCTTTTCGCGGGGGTCCATGATGAATTCGCCACGGCGTTGCCCCCATTGTTCCTTCACGAACGGCCTACAATGCAGGATGTCAGAAGAGTGATCGACCGGTTGGAGTCCCAGGAGGCCCGTGCCCCGGAGGGGAATACCCTTTCCTACGATTTACCGATTTATCATGTCGGGGAGGCGGGTGCAGAGAATAAGCCCCTTCCTCCGAAACCGTCTGACACGCCCTCGGGCTCGAATTTGGAAGCGGCTGCCTCTCGTCTGGGTTTTCGTGAGATGAAAGATTGGTTTGAATCTTACCTCAAGGAAGCTTTGACGCAGTGGGAGGAGGAGAAACGGAAGAAGTTTGCCACCCCGTGCAAGTTTTGCAAACGAAAAGGACATTCTCCGGATAAATGCTGGGACAGATATCCTTCAAAGGCTCCTCCGGACTACAAAAACCGGGCACCTCCGGAGCGCGTGGATCATGTGGGATATTCACAACATACGTATCCCACCCAATATCGTGGACAGCCAGCACAACCGCAGCAGTACGATTATTATACTCCGGTGACTTATCCCCCGCCCCCACCTCCGGCCCATTACTCAAGCACTTCCGCCCCTGTGCCGCAAGCCCCCCCCACCGCCCGCTCCTCTTATTCCTCCGGCTAGTTCAGTAGTTCAGGGCGGTTATGTTGTGGGTCAAAATTCTACTTCCCAGGTCTCTCCGGCATCCGCTACTAGCTCAGCAGTGCCATACCAGCGCACTCTTGCAGGCGAGGGTATGCCGGATTTAACTCAGTCATTCGTACATGCTTCGGATTCAAGGGTCGTGGTACCAATTGCGTCGTTACCTGAGGAGAGGGCGTCTCCAGCACCCCGGGGAGTTACGGCCCAGCAGGTCAACTCTATGATGGAACAATTTCAGGTCGGCATGGTCTCCCTTCGGCCGGGTGGGGGAACCTCCGGGGGGGAAGACCCCTCAAAATCTGAACATGAGGGTTCCGAGTCAGTGGATTCTTTGAATGCCGAGCATCTAGACTTGACTATGACGGAAGCTCAGCTTTATAATATTTTTTCAAAAGTTGTGCACAATTTTACGACTCTAAAAGCTATCCGTAAGGAGACATATGATTTTATGGAAGAATATTGTATTGCCATCACGTCTCAAATCAAAGAGATGGCTTTTCTTTTGAAGCGATTATGCCCATCTCAGGCCGAATATGACTCGATTATGTTTGTAGAAGAGCAGCCACCACCGTCGTGGGCGGCTGGGTTTTCTCCTGTTTTTGGAGGGGGCAGTGTCCCTCGGGTTCGCCGACCTGAAAATGTTTCGGTGGGCACGGAAACTGAGGTTCAACATACTACGAAAGCTCCTGCAGAGCCTGAAAAACCCTCACTGGGTCATTTAACCTCAGTTGCCGTAACTCCAGGAGGATCCCCGGCCTTGAATCCGAACATGAACTTGCAGCCGCAGACAATATGCTGGCTATAGTGGTTGTAGCAGGGAAGACAAAAATTTTAGCAATTATTGACTCCGGGGCTTCAATCTCCATCATTAGCCCTCGGACGGTCCAGAGGATGTTGGCGGACGGGGCGCAGGTCCGGTTTGACCATCCAGATCCCATCACCGCTGTGACTTCGAGTAACGCACCGCTGAAAATTTCCGCCAAAGCTTTTGTGATTTTTACGGTAGGTCGTAAAGAGTATGGGTGGTCATTTCATATGGCCCCTCAATTCTATCGTGATATGCTTATTGGAAGAGATTTTATGAAAACTTTTCAGTGGGACTTGCTGTTTTCTACAAATGAAGTTGATATGCAAGGTTTTCGACACTCGTTACTATGGTCAACTGAAATTCGTGCAGAGTTTTTGGCAAATTGGTGCGATGAGGCCCCAGCGGTGATGGCTGTAGATGTGGTGGTACCGCCTTCATCCGAGATCTGGGCTCCGACCCGGATATCCTCGACCGTCTGAGGACCCACCTGCTTTTTTGACCCGTTGGAGTCATTTATTTGTGATAATAAACTGCTACCTTATGCGGGGGTTGCACAAATTTTGGAAAATGTTTTCGAATTTCTGGTCGTAAATCCTACCCCGGCGCCCATCAGAGTCCCTCGGGCGACTGTTGTCGGGTCAGTCTGCCCTGTTAGAGACTATTCGGCTCAGGACACCCGGTTGGGTGATTTGAATATTTTTACTTCGGCTAAAGTACATTTGGACAGATTTTCGGGGGATTTGTTGTTCGCAACGGATATAAGTATGGGGGAACCGCCCCCTAAGGAGGGTTTCCCGTTTGATCCCTACCTGCGGGAAAAAATGCAGGACGAGTGCGAAATTGTATTTCAATGTCAAGACGAGCATCTAAGGGTAAGCGGGGGTAACACGGGGGTAAGCGGCGATGAGGAGGAGAGCCAGAATTTAGAAATTGTGAAACAAAACACCATGCTGGCTAAGGCACTTGCTACGCCTCCGGAGCCGCCGAAAATTTCAAAAGAGGGGTTGGACAATAGACATGTGCAGGAGGGGAAGTTCTGGGGGGGGTGAGCCGGCGGCCGGAGGCCGCCGGAATACCGGATTTTACGGTTTTTTTCCCAAAAAAACGGAAAAATGCGGATTCGGGGGGGGGGGTGAGCGACCCCACTGGGGGGGGGTGAGGTCCAGGTCTGGGGTGGTGAACACCACCCCCCCCAACCCCCCCCCAAGCACATGTATGGTGGACATCCCCCAATCTCTCCTTCTGGTTTTCTCCCACCTTGTCTGATCCCACCGGAACAATAATCCCCTTTACCGGACGATTTAACAAGACCTTTGCCGTTAGTCACTGTGGGTTTTTCTGACGCTGTACAATATTGGGTAGAAATGCCTTGTGTGTCGCAGGTGCAGCCCTCCACCGAGGGAGGCGACTCGGTCTGTAGACCGATTAATTTCCCTGGGGGAGCCCCCGAGACGATGGAGCTCCAGCTTAGTCAACTCGGCGGGGTTCGGTCTGCGTCTGCGACCACGGGACTCTGATGGACGATGAGGAACCTGAGGTTCCTGAACCTACAGAGTGGGTTCCCGTTGTCTTTACTCGGGAGGCCCATCCGGGGGAGGATGGTTATACGTATCTGTCTCGAACAGAACTGCTAGCCCAGCGCGTCCCACCAGCCCCGGAGGCTACGTCTCCGGCAGAAGTAGGAAAATCTCTTTCACTGGTGGAATTCGTTAAGTCAGCGGCTTTTATTGCTGCGGAGAAACGTGCTCTCTTGAATAGTAAGATCCAATTTACAGATTGTTGTTTAACTCGCCGTAACCGCCGTCGGCTTCGTCTTATCATTTTAAATTTTCCGGACATTTGGGACGCTGCCGGAGGTTTCGGAAAAACCGATATTGACTATCATTACATCGAAATTGAGCCCGGAAAGCGTCCCATAAAAGCTAGGGCGTACAAGGTAAACCCGGCGCAGAAACAAATCATTGATGAAAAACTTTCTGCCTGGTTAGAACAGGGACTCATACAGCCCTCCCGGAGCCCTTGGGCCACCCCATAATTTTAGTGGCTAAAAAGGATGGGGATTTGAGGTTGTGTTGTGTCGACTATCGTAAACTAAATTCGGTAACTAAAAATGACTGTTACCCGATTCCCTACATTCATGGTCTTTTTGAGTCTATTTTGGGTCATTCAATATTCTCAAAACTTGATTTGGCTTCGGGTTTTCATCAGATCCCGATCTATCCTCCGGACCGGGAAAAACGGCGTTTATTAGCCACTCCGGGCTGTATGAGTTTAAGGTCATGCCTTTTGGCCTTTGTAATGCGCCTTCTACCTTTCAACGTATCATTGATCGTATCATGGAAGGGTTTACGGTGTACATTGATGATATTCTGGTTACTAGCCCTACCGAATTGGAACACCTAGATAAACTTTTAGAAATTTTCCTCCGCTGTTCCAGGGAGCACGTTATCCTGAAACTTTCAAAATGCGAATTCGCCAAAGTTTCAATGCCATTTTGGGACACGTGCTGTCCGCGTCGGGGATTTCTACAGATCCGGAGAAAATACGTGTAGTCAAGGAATTCCCTGTCCCCCACAATGTGAAAGATATTCAAAGTTTCCTGGGTTTAGCGGGCTACTACCGGCGTTTTGTACCAAATTTCTCTAAAATAGCCCACCCTTTGAATGCACTATTGAAAAAGGACGTTGAATTTGTGTAGGACAGCGTGTGTCAGTTGGCCTTTGAAACTCTGAAAGAGAAACTTATTTCTGCTCCGGTACTGGTATATCCGGATTTTTCAAAACGCTTTACCCTGGCGACTGATGCCAGCTTCCAGGGTATAGCAGCGGTATTGCAGCAAACCGACGAGCAGGGCAAATTTTACCCTGTTGCCTACGCCGCCCGGGCGCTTAATGTTTCTGAAAAAAATTACCATGTCACTGAATTAGAGGCTTTGGCTATTTTCTTTGGCATTTCGTATTTTCAACATTATTTGATTTTACATGAATTTGACGTCATCACGGACCATAAAGCTTTAGAGTACATGCTTTTTGATCAGGTAGTGCCAAAAAGCGCTTGGTCGCATAGCTCGGTGGCGGTCGTTTTTATGGTCGTTTCGCTTTCGTGTCATTCAGCGCCCGGGAGTGACGAACGGGGCCCCGGACGCTCTTTCTAGTGTAACAGTCCAGCCTAGAGTCAGCCTACGGAAAGGTTACACTAGTTTATTGCCGAAATAGGACTTCCCTCGGGAAATACTGGTTAACTCAAACGGAGCTCCCTCAGGAACTGCAAATGAACTTATTAATATACGGAACTCCCTCAGGAGTTGCGGATTAACAAGGAGTCTCCGCAGAGACTACAGAACACATAAGAGACCCGGGGAAAGACATTTCAAAAGTGGCAGAAACTCGGTTGACTTTAACACATAACTTTAGTAGGCAGATGGTGGGCGTTGCTGAAGACACGAAGTTTGTACGGAGCAGCCTGCAGAACTGAAAATTTAAGAAATGTTGTACTTTATATACTTTGTAAAATAGCCTACGGGGAAATAGAAAAGTTTAGTTTTAAATGTTACGGAGTGACGCAAAAATGGAGAAAATGACATACTAAAATGAACTAGAGCGTAAACTATCGTTTAGAAGGTGCTGAAACAAAATTAGTTAAACATGGGGGGGCCGACGCGAGCGTTACGTTA
>JASAND010008962.1:0-29784 GCA_030248195.1 Trissonchulus latispiculum | reverse complement strand
CTATCCGGTCCTACTTGACCGGATCCGGTCCGCTTGACTACTACCACTTATGGTCCCTGTCGCCTACAGTACAACCAGCAAACTGGTCGCTAAAACCACAACACCCTCGGTTGAGTCTCAGTCAACTTCCGCAGCCAATGCCACGAAATTGAAGAGTTCAGAGGACAGCAGTGGGTCTCAATCGAGAGCAATCATCATAACGATAGTATTGCTGGTGCTTCTGGCAATACTAATCGCAGATGCAGTATTTGTGGTGCTGCGAAAGCAAAAAGCAACTGATGCCTATGTCACCTTCCTGGCCCTGCTGGATTCCCTCGACGGGGCCCTGGGGAACCAAGGTTCGAACTGGAAGGAACGGTGCCTGGGGGACCTGAAAGCTGCCTACGGGGTTCCCTGTACGCCTTTCCCCACGTACGGACCCAACGTGGACGAGGCTAAAAACTCTTTCCAGGTGCACTCGTTCAAGCACGGGGGAGAGTTTGAGAATGGTGAGGACAAGAGCTACCTGAAGGCAGCCCAGCAGGCGCTCTATGTCCTCTGGAACTGGATGGTGGAGGAGGGTCCCAGTGAGGTGGAAGGTGACGGGAAGGTGGAAATGAAGGCTTGCCGGATCCACCTTACCGGCGTCGATGGGTTTGGGTTGGGGGACAGCCACCAGGTGGTCCGGGTCAAACTGGAGGGCTGGCTGGAATATCCCTTCCTCCGGTGGGTCCTTCCCAGGGAGAAGGGAGAAGATGAAAAAGGAAGCACTTCAGGCCCCCTCATACGAGACCGTTGAGGGGGACAAATGGGAGCGGCCCCGGCATAGTTGGGATGGACCTCTCCCTCCGGTGACCTGGTATGCCAAACGGGTGGGCACCATCAAGCGGAAGGTGGTGGTCGTGGTGGAAATGTCCCCCGTGGTTGGGCCCCACTTCGTCACGTGCTATCGCACGAACTCTAAAGTCACACGGTCTGTGTGACTGGAGAGACGACTGGCCCAGACAGTTGGACCCAGAGGATAACGTGGGGGGGAATGGGGTGGGGTGCAGACTCCCCCCAGACCGACAAAAAACGGGTAGACCCCCTCAGCGAAAAGGGAAAAAGGGCAGACCCTCTCGTCCAGAAAGGAAAAAAGGGTAGACCCCTC
The DNA here is from genome assembly GCA_030248195.1 of Trissonchulus latispiculum. NCBI lineage: Eukaryota > Metazoa > Nematoda > Enoplea > Enoplida > Ironidae > Trissonchulus > Trissonchulus latispiculum. The sequence continues at coordinate 28,655 of JASAND010008962.1, read as the reverse complement.
AGCGATTTTTACCAAAATTTGGTATTTTTTAGCAAATTTTTTGCGAGTTTTTCAAAAAACAATTCTAAAAAATCGCTAAAAATTATCATTTTTTACTAATTTTTGGTCAAAAACGTTAAAAATTCGCAATTTTTGTTAATTTCGGGGCAGACCCCCTTAAAATTTTGGAATTTTTCAGGGGTAGACCCCTCGCCAAGGTCGGGGTAGACCCCCCAGAATCGGACCCCGTGTTAATGTATGGTTGGATCTGCTTGGGTATTATGTATCTATTACTGTATTATTATATTATATCATATTAATCATATTAATATATCATATTATTGTGAAGTTAGCACCGACAGGAAAGATATAAATTCTATGTGAGCTGCTAAGCCTAAGTGAAATTAACATTACATTCGACAAACGTTCAATGGTTTAACATTACTTCTGTCTAAATTCGTAGGTCTGGCTAGCTAATAGGTGTAGTTCTCCATATTGGTTAGTTTAGGTTCAGTTGTAGTGGGATTTGCGTATGAGAAGGTTGGGTAGCGAAGTTGGGGGAATAAGTTGTTTATGATCAGTCGAGTTTCGTCAGATAGGTTCGAGTTGGGAAGATTTGGTTTGGGTTCTAGTTGGTTTGCCTTTGTCGCACAGTCGGCTTTTGCCGGACGTTTGGTCATTTTGTATTTTTGTTAAAGTTTATACTCGTGCCTAAAAATTAATGTTTGGTTCTAATATTGTCGTCAAGTCTTTGCTGAAATTACAATAAACCGTTGTAATCATTTCGTCGTCTCTTAGTTGGTCAGGTCCGAACAGTTCTCCAGCATCACACACCACTGTTGTTCACCTGTAATTTAGTCTTATCCTAGAGAGCAAAAAGCAGACAACGATATTTTACTAAGATCAGAATAGTCAAACTTCACATTATATGGTATATCATATTAATAGATTTGAGAATTATAGCTTTATTAATCCGCCTCAACTTAACTTTTGGAAGCTAAAGTGCAATGGATTTAATAGTTCCGAAAATCGTTTCATAAATGTAACGCACAAGATCAGTAAATTTGAGCTTGGCCAGCACTCGGCCATTGGCCAGCCAACGGCCAACGGCCAGCCAAGCCAACTGGCCGAGATTTTCTCGGCCAACGGCCAATGGCCGGCCATTGGCCGCACCGGCCAATGAACAACACTAATTTTATCTGTTACACATCATCAGGAGTAACTGTAGGCATCATTTAATACTAAAAATTTTGCATTATACACAAAAACTAGGGCAAAACTGGTACAAGCCGGCCTGTTTGACCCGGTCGGTCAGTTTGCTGCACACGGCCGGCTGCCGCCCAGGCCAGCCGGCCGAGTCGATCAGTGCGAATCCGGCGATCCGAATATCAATGAACGACGACCGAACAGTTTCATTTCTTTTTCGTAAACCCGTCAACTAAAACCCGATACACCATCAGATATTGGCAACTTTTCGTGAAAAGTGTTTCCATCAGTTTCCGACTTCCTACTATTTGTATCGACTGGCATGATAACAGTAATTGTAAATTAAATTTCACAATAATTTCTAATAGATTAAAAACGATTTCGGCTAGGCAAAGCATACCTGGGAACCTTTTCAGGAAAGGGTAGAGTAGAGCTAAAATTAAATCGATCCTTTTCAAGAAAGTGTTAAAAGAGGTAAAATCAATCTTGCGTGCAGCTAAAACAAGTTAAAATGGTCATAACTCTACTCAACTCTTTCTTAAAGAGGCCCTGTGATGCACAATGTATCATTATGCCCTATTTGCACAAAACGTTGCTTTACTCCAAGTCATAAAACAATTAAATACTTCAAATGTAGACAAACATACAGCATACTAGACGAACCAAAACTGAAATATATATGTACTCAACAACACTTAAGAAACAACAAACATATCAAAGTATCAGCAAAATCTGACTAGAAACGGACAGTTACGTGCGTTACTAAATTTGAGAAAACAAAGTACATTTTGAAATAGGATAGAAAAAAGAAATCGGTAGTTTTGCAAATCCGGCTATAACGACGAAGCTAACTCTCTAGACTATCAACAGTTGCCAGGCCAAGGAACGGCATAGCACCAAAAGCATCCAAATTCGTACATAATATATCAAGGTTAGAACAAAAGAAAAAGCTTCATTGGTCAGCCCTATGCTTTTAAAACGTCCAGACGAATTCAATCCAACCCGTATGATCAAACAGAGGATCGCAATTAGAATTAACTAATTATTAATTAATTAATTAGAACTTGTAGCTGATGTGACCTTATCTGCCCTGTAGGTTAAGTAAACAGATAGTCAAGGTGTAGGTTTCCATTTTTAAGATAAAAATTTTCACTGTTTATATGTTAGGCTGTTTTCCCTTCAGCATATTCTACAAACTAAATAGGGATGCACCGGGGCCTGGCCTATACCATTCAGGCCCCGACCCCGGCCCCGGTGGTCAGGACTCGGTACCTACCGGGGCCAAAAATTAGCAAAATTTTGAAGGTTTTTTGACATTTTGTGACCAAAACTTTGAATTTTCGAAAGTCAAAAAGTGTTACAAAACAAAAAAACAGAAAACGAAAAGAACAAAACAGAAAACAACGATAGTAACGTTTGTATATCAAAAATTATTGCAAAATTTAAATTTTCCAGAAAATTTTTGAAAATTTTCGATTTGGACCTCCAATTTCCAGGCCCCGGCCCCGGCTTCGGTAGTGGCGGCCCCGCTGCATATCTAAAACTAAACCTTGCTTGTGCCACAGATTTGCTGAGCTTCCACAAGCCTAAAGATGCAATAGTCGATGTAATTTCAACCATAAGTCCGATTCAGGACACGCAAGGCAAAACATCTGGTTGTTGCAAAGAACCCCCCGCCCTTCTCCGAAAATAAACAATTATACTAGCAAAAAGTTAATAATAAACAAATATATATACAATCAGAACTGGTTATCAAGCGCGATTCAGGACACGCAAGTCAACCCCCCGCCCTTCTCCAAAAATAAACAATATATATACTAGCAAAAAGTTAATAATGAACAAATATATACAATCAAAGCAAACTTTATCATCTATCCTTCTTCGTTTCCAGAGAAGAATCCTCCTTTACAGACGTTGCTTCAGCACCAGCTACTGAGGACCGTTTCCAAAACCGCAAACGGGCGACCAGCCGCTGGAGTCTGGACCGGGGACTTTTCTGTCGAATTTCCTCCGGATCCTTGAGGACCATCCGTTTGGTGGTCAGATTGTGAATTGGCCCAAAGGCCAGGGCCACCACAGTGCAGACCAGACAGATCACATTGTAGGGCATACTGAAGTCGGGAGTGGGTAGGGTGACCAGCAGGACTTCACCATGAACTATGGACGAAGTGGAGGAGGGGGTCAGGTGGTCCGAGCGTGAGGTACCGGCGGGGGTCCGAAAACTCACAGAGGGGGCCGGGACATGAAAGCCGTGATGGGCGTCCGGGGGATACTCTGTCCATCGAAGGAGGGATTTGTCAAAGTCCAAACTCAGGAAACAAACCGACTGGGGCGGCAGCTGAAGGGCCAGTTCCATGAAATAGGGTCGGTCTCGGGCCCGACGCAGACTGTATCGAGCAACGGATGGCTGCAGGACCCTTGTGGGCCCGGCAAATTTTCCAAAACATGACTAATTTTAGGTGTCCCGCATTATAATTTGTGTTTGGGGGGGGGGTGGGGGTTCGGGCCGGGGCCGGGGGGGGCCCCCCACCCCCCCCCACTAGGGATAAGCCAGGTTCTCGGTGGCCGGTGGCACAAAACCGGTGGCTCTGGAGCCGTCCAGTGGCTCACACTGAATGGAAAGGGTATGAAAGTATACCTCCAGATACCATGGGATCATATGAGTATAGAGGGCCGTGAGTGGCTGGGCGCCTTCGTGGACCAGTCGTGACAGGAAACGGCCGCGCTGCTGACCGCGACCCGTCACATAGGAGTGCAGTTTGACGGCCGGCTGAGCCCAGACTTGACTGCAGTCTGAAATTATATGTGAAAATATTAGAGTTAGAGTAGTATGTAGAGAGTTAAAATGCAGGAGTTAGAAATCAAAGCTGCGACAGAATTATTCAGATTCAAAGTCACAAAATTTGCTGGTTGATTCCTTCAAGTGCACGTAGAGAGAGAACAGCAGCTAATAAGGGATTCATTCCATAACCTTACAACTAAAGCTGTTGGCTACCTGATTTCTCAATTCTAAAGCGATTCAGACGTAATCGTGACTGAGCCTTTTTTACAGAACAGTGCCTTCAAGCTTTAAAGCTCTAACCTGCACAGATTATAATATACATTGCAGACAAAACAGTGCTATTAGAAAAACTGTTCATCATCTCATATTGGGATGCACCGGGGCCAGGCCCCGGCTCCGGCCCTGGTATATAGTCAGGTCCCGGCCCCGGTCCTGAAGGGCAAAATTTAACCAATTTTTTAATTTTTGGCATTTGTTGAACAAAATTTTCAAATTTCAAAAGTCAAAAATAGGATTTAGTGTTACAAATCGTTTGTTTTTCACCGATTTGAATGAAAACAACAATAGTGACAATTGTGTACAGGTCATTATTGCAAAATTTGAATTTTTAAGAAAATTTTTGAAAATTTTCATTTTGGACCACCAATTTCTAGGATCCGGCCCGGCCCGGGCCACAATGAGGTTCCGGCCCGACCCCGGGCCCGGTAGTGGTGGCCCCGGTGCATCTCTAATCTCATAATATAACTAGCTACTGCAATCTGCATGGTATCCAATTTGCCCGTATTTAAAAAAAAAATTGAAATTCCCCATAATAGACCAAAGCAGCCGACACGACAGAAATATTAAGAAATGAAGCTTTCTTTTAACACAGAGGGACTACGTGAGGCTTTAATTCAGCAATGCTTGGTGACTTTTTTCCCGAACAACCAACAAACAATATTAACAAAAGAATGAGAAACTGTGAAACAGGCAATTTTTGTGGCATGTTGTTGAGCGAGCAACAGGTTTTAGAAAATTCGTCTTCCACAAAATGCTGCTTATGCGCAGAGTTCAACTATTTAGAAACCAATTCTGTGACTTACGCCAATTGTATAATAAAGAACAAACTGTCTTGCTTCTACTGGGGCCGGGGTGCCCCCCATTCGGCATGTTCCCCCTAGTTGAGGAGCCTCCTGGGCTTTTTCTAGGCGAAAAAAGTGGGGGTGGTGAAGTGGGGGGGAAGCCCCCCCCCAATAGTGGGGGATCCCAAAAGTAGGGGGGAAACCAAAGTGGTCGAAAATTGGCAAAAATGCAGTAAAAATAGCCTGTTTTCTACATATATATACTGCTATAGCCATGCTTAAAAGTGCTGAAAAATCTAGTTTGAGTACCAAAATAGACAATTTTGACCAAAACTTTTGAAAAATTTGACCAAAAATCCTTAAAATTTGGCATATTCTGGGCACCTTATAGTGAGTGGGGGTGGGGAGCCCAAAAAATTGGGGGTGCCGAGTGGGGGGGAAGGGGTCGAGTGGGGGTGGGAACCCGAAAAGTGAGGGGCGCCACCCGCCCCCACCCACTAAAAAAGTCCAGGCCTCCCTATGTCGACCTCCCACCCTAAGCCGAAAAATCGCCAGATTTTACCATTTTTACCCTACATTTTCAAATATGTTTCCGGCTTCGCCGGAGTATTAACGAGAGTTTCGCTATTTTAGCTTAAAACACCTAGAATTAGTCATTTTTTAGCAATTTTTACACAAAACATATATACAGAAAACACCTAAAAATTCGCAAACGTTTTTGGAAAAATACGCCCCCCCCATTTTGGTGAGCCTATCGATGGGAGCCTTCTTCGAGCCCCCACCCTCCCATAAATTTTGGCATAGAAGTAAGCCAGGCAAAATGTTTTCATGTTTCAAAAGAGAGTCGATTTGCAAATTTTTAATCTGGATAAATAGCCAAAAACTCCTCACTCGACAGAATTAGATATGCCAGAAGGTTATTTGCCCTCCAAATCATGTCCTTAACATGTATATAGCAAGGTTCACAAAATAATCACCCCGAAAATTCACAAAAAAATCACCCACCTAGACGGCTAACAACAAGCCGCAGCCGGAAAATTTTTTGCATGGTAATAGCCACAAGTCCCAACCCTAAAATGTAAGTTTGGCTGCCGAGGCCCAACTTCGCCGACTAGGGTGCCCAAAATAGTCGACCCACCCAATATCGGACCCTCGGACAACTCTGGACTGGACCAAAATTGAAATTTTTGCTGATACTCACTATGGACTTTGCGCAGCTACCCCATATTGTGCATGTGACATATCCTAACTCTAAGCTATCCAACCATTTATATAATGGATTCACTGCCATGTCCTCTGGCTTCGCCACTGGCGGGTGATTTTTTTGTGAACAAATTCACAAAAGAAAGATCACTACCAACTTTGTATAAAATGCCTCTGGGGCAACGGCTAGGGCAAAACTAATGCCAAATTCGAGCTCAGCGGCCCGAAAAACCTATATAGCGCATGTTTTAGGTACCTCAACCCCCTTCTGGCAGACGGTCCGATCGATGGACCCGGCCCGGACCCTCCAGACCCAGGGGGTGGTCAGGATTACCTATCTGGGCAAAAGCTACCTAAAAACTAATGCCAAATTTGAATTCTACGCACCGAAAAACCTATATAGGCGAGTTTTTAGGCTTCTGGGACCTTGAAATAAAATTTTTGGTCAGTCACGTGACCCCGGCCCAGGTCATGTGCCCTAGGCCAAGTCACGTGACCATTCCAGATACGAAATTACTCCACCAAATTGTTTGTTCCGTGCTTACTAGAGCAATAGAACACAAAATATAGAGGTCGGGGGGAAAAACCAAGGTAGTCACTTTTTGGACTCTGCTGAACTATATATATACCCAGTGGAGCAATCCGGCTATAATTATTTTCTTATCAAGCCCTGTCTAGACTGTCACTTTGGTATATAAATCGCCTCTCTAGGTCCTGTCGTTAATTAGTAATTAACGGTTAATTAGCCGGGGTAAAAAAACAATGGCGGGAAAAAACCAACCGATGGGAAAAAACCAACCCCAGTATTCGGTCAGGGTAGCTCATATTAGCGATTTTATGCATGCAACAGGTTAAATCGGCGTCGCTGACTTAATATCTGCACTTATTTTTGCGATATGCCGTATAATAAGTGAGAAAATCAAACATCAATATTTGCAGCATCAACTGGCTAGGTTTCATCAAATTTGCCAGTTTCTATGTTAAAATGCAAAAATTTGTAAATTTTTCGAAATTCGATGAAATAAATTAAAATAAACGTTGTTTCAGTGTTTTTTCGCGTATTTCTTTGTCCCAGAGTACTTTTTGGCCGCTTTAGCTGAGCCAAACAGCCGATCCGCCGAAATGAGGTTTTTACCGGCTAGCACAAAATTGCCATGTCCAAATGCAATTTTGAGCTGTTCACGTGAAAGAACGCATTAAACTTGCTATGTGGATGGCTTTTGAGCAACTAAGAACCATTTTTGGGAGTTTGGCAGCAAAAGCAAAAATTGGTTTTTTCCCCACCCCTTGGTTGTTGCCATTTTGTAAAAATTCTGCTGGCAGCTTGCCAAGGGTCGCAGGAAGGCGAGACCGACATTTTTGGAAAGAGCACATGTTGTTCTCATAGAAACTATTAAGTTATTATCTAACTGCTATGGAAATTTTTTTACAGCTTTTCAAAAATAGGCAAATTTTGAATTTTTGGGGGGGTCAAAAATGCCAAAATTTTCAAAATGTCACAAAATGCTCAAAAGTGGTCCGATTTAGCTCAAATTTGGCGTGGTAGGTGGGATGGGACCTACCAACTTGCATGCAAAATTCGAGCCCGCTAACTCATCTCCATTGCCCAAACGAGGGGTTGCTTTTTTTCCCACCACTTGCGGGTTGGTTTTTCCCCGACCTCTATAAGTGGATACCTAGCTTCCTGGTATCAATAATAAAGGTCAAGCATATTGGCCTGGGTACCCACTTTGGACCCGGGGGCCGAGAGCCAAAATTCGAAGTTCAGTCTGTGCAAAAAAACTTGGGGGTCCAAATTTTTTTCCATAATAACACTATGGACTATGCTCTATTTATGCACGAAAAGAAAAATTTCCTAGCTATATCCTGAGATCAGATCCGGTGGTGATTTTTTTGTGAACAAGTGATTTTTTTGTGAATCCGTTCACAAAAAAATCACAAAAGTTTTTTATTACTCACGCTACACAAGGGCTACCGGCATGAAATTTGCAAATTGGCATGTAGAGGGGGTCACTGCCGTTCCATACGTACCAAAAGTTTTTCGATCGAACTTCATTTGCGAATTTCCCAGCAAAAATTCGATTTTTGATTTTTTTGTGAACCTTGCTATATATACGTACGTATGAGAAGTGGTAGAGAGCTATGGCAAAAAAATCTTAAAATTTGGCAAGTTCTGGGCACCTTTATCGAGTGCGGTACACCTAAAAAATGGAGGTGGGCCAAAAATGGTGGGAGTGGGGGCGAAAAATGGGAGACATTATTCTCCCACATTCTGCAGAAAAGCTCCATACGCACAGATCTACGGACGAAAACAATTTTGAACGTACCTTTTCCCAAATCAGAGCAATTAAATCGAACCCGGACATTTCGAATCGAACTGCCATCAGAATGTGCCGATTTCAGATTGTACCGGAGATATCGATGTCCACCGGCCACCACCACGGTTCCGGGCGGCTCAGCCACCAGATTCGATTCCTCCAGTCTCGGTGCCAGAGCAATCAACAGTTTACTGGAGTCCGCAACCGCACAAAATTCACCAATCGGCTGACCGAACAGCGTTCTCAGGTCCAGGACAGGCTCTGGGAACAGCGTTGCCGCTGTCAGAGTCAGTTCCCAGACCGGTTTACTGCAGGAAGCCGTGACAGTACTCGCGGTACCGCAGTGGCGCCTGACGCCCACCGTCACGGCAAGGTAGCGAGCGCTGTACAATTTCAGCAGTCAGAAGGCCACGCTCCTTACAGGGCAGCAGCTTTTTCCAAGGCGTCAGATTTTCCGTACACACATTCTCGCTGAGCAAGGCACCGTAGCGAACATTGCTACCAGAAAAATTGGTCCGAAGAACGCCCATCGGACGATAGCCATAGGACGGTGTGACGGTCAGGGTTGACTTAATCGTTTCCAGCGAAGCACAGAACAGCCCACTGAGGGCAAACACAAAGCTTTCCCAGGCTCTGTCAATGTCCTGGGTCGGGTCCTCAAACCAGGCCCACAGTTCGGCCCCGGTGGGGCCAGGGGTCCAGTTACCCGGAAAGGCACCCCAGAGCGACTCGCGCCAATGGCCCTGAACCAGGGACAGGTGGAACTCCGCCACCCCGTAGCGGAGCATTAGCTCAGCGGCCAGCTTTGGAAACAGATCGTACTGGTAGCTGGTCAGGGGGACGGATCGGGTCACTGAGAATCGCAGTTCACTGAACACGCCGGCGGAACCCAGTGGAACCAGGAGCAACTGTTCATCGTAGCGATCCTTGCTGGCAGCATCCGCAGAACCCACCTCAAGGACTGATAGCAGGCCGAGACAGAATACAGTAGCACAGACCGTAATGGTATGGCGTGCAGTAATCATCAGCAACAGCTCCGTACGTATATACGTTTCTAAAAAAATAGAAACACATTTTAATGCAATTTTAATATAATTCCATACCAAGTTGAAATGGAAAAGGAAAAATAAAGCTGTCTGCTTTCTTTCTTTAGTTTGCTTTCTTTTAAGCGCATTTGCACTTCTCTAGGTAGTACCGCTAAGCCGGTATATATATATATTATAATGTAAAAGTAGCGGGGGGAAACCCAACTGGGGGAATACACCCACCTGGCATTTTCTTAGTGGGGGGGGTGGAGGGGGCCCCCCACTTTTCCGAGCCCCCCCCACTTTCGCCCCCCCCCCCCCCCACTTTTCGGCAAGCCCCCACCCATTTTTTTGGGGGTCGCCCAAAAGTGTCAAAAAATTAGTTTTTAGGGGTCAAATTTTCAAAGTTTTCTCAATTGTTAGCTAATTTATGGACTTGTAAGCTAATTTTAAGCTTAAAAACAGCGATTTTTTGCGGTTTTTACCTTAAAAATGCTAATTTTTCGCTAAAAATTTCCGTGTATTTTATATTTGGCTCGCCCCCCCCTACTTTTCGGAAGCCCCCCTCCACTTCCCCCTAACTAGGGGGGGGGGCAAAGCCCCCCCCCACTTTCAAAACCCTAAAAAAATGCCAGCCCACCCCTCACAGATCATAAAAATTGTCGTAGCTGAATTCTGACACTTCCTGTGTCAAATTCCACTCTTTTTAGCTAGTACGTATATATGAATCACAAAACCGACCCAGGCAGCTTTTTTGTGCATCTCATGTGCCATTGAATGAAAATGCAGCATCAAATGGACAGGTTTCATAAAGTTTAACACATAAACATAGGGCAAATTTTTGAAAAATGCTAAAAATGATGTAATTTGAAAAAACTTATACAATCTACTATGCCAACGTGTAGAGAATGGTTATTTACGTTCACTGACTATTAAAAGTCACAATAAATTGGACACGTATGATGCTGGGTCCTCAAGCAGCGAAATGGCCAGAATAGGATGACGTAGCATCTTCCATAATACAGTGCTATTGCCACGAATTGTTCCCCTGTTGATTTGATGAAAAATTTTTAAAAAATTTGGGTGGGTTTCAAAGGCGGATCCAGGATTTTGAAAAGGGGGGGCCCGCTGCAAATTTTTTCCGGATTAACCAAATTTTTCCGGGAGGGGGGGGGGGGGGAAATTTCTTTTTCCAGGAACAACATATTTTTACAAGAAAATTAAAATTGTGTATGGAAGGGGTAGTTCACTTGCCAATTTGAAAACAACTATATATATCCCGTGAGTGAAGCAAAGCATGGAAAATTTACACAACAAGTATATACACGGGGGATCTGGGAGGGCAGAGCCACCCAGAAGTTGAAGAATGGATGGATGGATGGATGGATGGAATGGACTAACCGCCCCACAGTACTTAGAATCAAAAATCACGTACTGTGGACCCACCTCTGGATTGCATCAGTATGCCCCTAGGTCCCTACTACTCACACCAAGAGTAAAGTATACATATATACGCATGTGTATATATACTTACAAAGCAGCATCAAAAATGAACAAAAGTAACTACACACTAGCGTAGCCAGAAAAAAATTTCGGAGGGGGGCAGAATTTTTTGAAATTTGAAAAAATCCGTCATGCAAACTTTTGAAAAGATTAAATAAATAAAATGGATATATATATATATATATATATTTATATATGTACATATAGTAACTTACGAAATGAAAAATTTGCAGTAAAATAGTATATATATACAAGGAATGGTGACAATAAAGAGGACAAGTTACAAGGGCAAGAAAGAAAATGTGCAAAACGGGGGGTCTGGGGGGCGGAGCCCCCCAGAAATTGAAGAATTTTTTGAAATCGTGGAAAATTCAGCAATTCAAATGTTTAAAAAGAATAAAAGATTAGTTAAGACTTAAGATGAGATGAGTTATTGAGTTGTATAATCGATCAGTGGAAAACCAAAACGGGAATTGGATGCTTTTCAGAATTTTTCACTTACACAGTTTATCCTAGAGCACTTTCAGAAGCTGCCAATTATCAATGAGAAAGAAGAAGAAAGTCATGTACCACCGAAGGTCCGAAAAATTCGGCATTTCCCATTTATATACACACACACACAATTTACATATATATATTATATAGGGGGTGGGGCATCTTGGGAATTCCGGGGCAACTTGGATAAAGTTGACCAGGTTGCATTTGCGGCTCTAGTGAGCGTTATCATGAAGCCTAATTAGTATAGATTTATGCTCATTTTAAAGGGCTTAAAATTTTGATTCTAAAGGCCGGTTCACACGGTCAAATTAAAGTTGGTCGAAAATTTTTGGGGGGATACCCCCCCACCCCTGGGGAAACTATGGGTGGGGGGACCCCCCCCACCAAAATGACACATTTTGGCGACCCCCCCCAGATTTTTAGATTTTTGGTACCCCCACAAGTTTTTTGGCCAAAAAGTGGCCAAAAATCGAAAATTTAGGGGGGGTCCCCCCACCCTCCGTCGGAACCCCCCCCAGATTTTTTGCCCAGCCACACCCACACTTATGGTCTGGGGGGGGGTAAATTTTGGATGGTTGGTGGTCGTCCCAAGAAATGTGATGGGGGTACCCCTCCAATCCACCCCCCCCCCAGAAATCGGACCTCAGAAATTTCGAAAAGTGACCAAAAATGCAAAATTTTCTGTAATTTAGCCCTTTTTTTCAAAATAAGGCCTATTTTTCGCGTTTTAGGCGCTTTTGCACCATTTTAAATCAATTTTAAATCAAAATTTTAGAAAATTTTTCAAAAAAGACCGTTTTTCGGCCAAATTTAGCTAAGCTTTTGGGTCCAAGAATCGCTGGGGGGGGGTTCGGGGGGGGGAGTAGCCGAAAGTTGGGGGAGGGTATGTCAAAAATTCTGGGGGGGGATACCCATAGGTGTACCACCTGTTTGGGTTGGGGGGGGGAGTAAAAAGTCCATATCTGGCTTTGGGGGGGTCTCAAAAATCGGAAATTTTCAGAGAAAACTGTACCCAAACTGTATGTACCCAAATTTTTTTCAGCTAAAAATGGCCCTTTTTGGACATAAAATCGATTATTTTCGACATAGATCTAATAAAAAACCACTCGTATTGCGTTTTAAAACCTAGTTTTTAGCGTTTTTAACTGTTTCTAGACAATTTTAAATTGCAAAAAATTTTTGTAAAAATTTAGCATTTTTTCTCTTGTTTGGAGTTTGGACCCCATTTTAGGGGGGAGGGGGGGGGTCTGAGCTCGGTTTGGGGGGGGGGGGGAGTAGTCGAGGTCGGGTATGGGGGGTGGGGGGTCTCACAGGGGGTAAACTGTAGCCTGGTACACCTATGGAGATACCGATACCCCCCCCCAGGCCCCAAGGCCCAAACCCCCCAAACTATGCCCACCCCCATTTACCGACTCCTACGGTGACGATGAGCAAGCCTACACGTAAATTTTTTAAATTTGTAATAGGTAAATGCACAATAAATATGCAATACTATACCGAATCTAACCATCACATTATTCGTATATTACCGCCCCGGTAGGAGAAAAAAGAATAAGTTAACGATTAAATATTGGCAATCCTTAAAGATCTGATCCGATACTTCCATACAACCTTGGATTTTATGCTCGAGTCGGCCAGTCTGCAGTGAGCGGACGATGACGCAACTACATTCCAAATTTTTTATATTCTTTGCATACTGAATCTCTTAGTACTGCTTACCTCATGCATGCGGTACGTTTTGGGCACAGATGAACAGAGATCCACACCGGATTGCACCAATGAAGGTGCAATGGCTCGGTGTTAAACTAACCTCAAGGTTATCTCGGTGTTAACCTGTTAATTCTCAGTTAGGGGGCGCTTCCATTACCGGGAACGGTACTCCTGAGTTTATTTTCCAACGAATCTATTTCAAACTTTCAGCATGGGTAGCTGGTGCTAAATGCTAACAATATGTAGAATTTGAATTATCCAGTGCTTGGCTTGCGACTTACACAGGAGGGATAAGCTGAAATTTTCAAAACTCTGTCACTCATTTACGGCTCAATGAAATTAGCTAAACTTTGGCACAAATACGTTAATGAACATAACGCAGGGGTAATTATTTTGATTTATGCAGTTTTGAGTGTTTTATGAATATTCGAAAACTTTAAAAGTCAATATCTCACGGAATATACGATTTAAACAAAAATTAAAAAATTGCCCCTGCGTACCCGTCAAATAAACGTGCATGCAAAATTTGAGCGAGTTTGTTTGCAACATTTATGAGAAAATCAAATTGAAAAATTTCGCACTAATCACTTCAGTTTTTCGCAAATATTATGCTTTTAATAAACGGCACAGTGTATTTCGTGAAATAATAAACAACTCCAACACAAAAGCAACGTGAAAACCCTGTAGAATTCATTTCCGAACGATTGGTTTTTACTTTGGCATTCGCGTTGAGAATCTTTGTCATATATTCAACTGCCTGTAACTTTAGATTGCAACCTCGTACAGGAGACATATGCACATCGTTGTAACGGGCATTTTATACGCTTTCACTTAGTGCATTCGACGTTGTCGTTTGCAGCTTTAATGACATTTCAAAATTATAAGCCATGCTGGTAGCTAACCAAGTACGTGGTCTCCGTTGCCGAAATTTTGTCAAACGATGCCCCGCCAACCAAAGCAAGTTTAGTAGGGATTTCTTTAAAATTGAGCTATCGGTCTAAATTTTATATCTGTAACCCCGATAATGCAAGCGCCTCCTTAATCTGTTGCATGAAATCAGGCTAATAAGGTGCTGGTTTCCTTTCGGGTATTTTTGACTCATACGGCTTTAATCCTTTGCTAAATTAGCTAAAACTTGCGAAATAACCTATTTTCGTGCTCATTAATATTCTGGGACCAGTCACGTAATTTTACGCGAAAAGATAATGTTTTGGGTTTTGGGCTAATGCTCTAAGTAAGTAGGCAAGACATTGGATTGGTCGTTATGGCTGGAAAGAGGGTACGAAAATGTACATTTTTGCTTTTGCAACCTTTGAGCTATCTTCTGTTGTTAAGCCAGTCTAAGCAAAAGCTGTTTTGAGGGTCAATAAATGGCCATTTTCGAGGAAACTAGTTTTTTCAAAATTGTTAAGGGCAAAGTTGGCTTATTTATACTCAATCAATACAGCGCTATAACGTTTTCATTCAGGCTGTTTACGGTAGCTAGCTTTGATTACATTATGTACGCAACTTCTCGGACATGGTTTTACTCTGCAGCGGAACAATAAGCGAAACTAAGGGAGAAAATGCCCTCTACGGGCAGCCAAATTGGTAGAATACGGAAATACATAGATGCTAGATATACTGTGCGTGTTTGCAATTGATATTCTGCAGAAGCGGAAAACAGTTTCTCAGCGACCAAAATGACAGAAACCAGCTTTGTGCGCCGAACAAGGAATCTACTCGGAGACTAAAATGACAGAAACCAGCCTTTTGCGTCGAATAGGGAATCTACTCGTTTGGGTATTGCAGCAAATTTTGAAAAACTGTAATTTGACTGATTCTTGGAGTTCAATGATAATTTTTATCTTATTTTAAAGGTAGGTTAGAATGTGCTTGTTACATACAGCTAGGCAGAGCATAGCTGTCTCAGTTTAAGGTGCTGGTATCCTTTTGTGCAGTGCTTTTGTGGTGATTTTTCGAAACGCTATAACTTTCGCAATTTTGGGAGTTGGAAAAAGCTTTATACATCGTTTTAAAGCTTATAATCTGTACATTAACATGAGCTTAACGAAACTAGCAAAATTGGCAAAAAATAGCAAAAAATTTCCGACATGCTGACATCTGACAGACTGAATATAGACCAAAAATTTTTGAACATCGATTTCTCAAAACTGCAGAATCGGCCAAAATTTCTTCTTGTGCCATGATATGGAGGACATGTGGGCCGAGGGACATTTTTTTGGATTTGGCTCAACAAGTCTCAGTACTCCAGAAAATCCAGCAAATGCGCGATGACACAAAATTTCGCATCTTTCTATTCAGTTTTCTCACAACTGGAGATGTTTTAGCTCAAACCAAGAAAAATGTCCCTCCGCAATAGGGCGAATTTTCATTCAGCCAAAAACCACGCGAATCCATTGGGCAGTTTTTGAGAAATCAATGTTCAAAACAAAATAATCGCAATTTTGCCAAAATGGTTTTTCGGCGAATACCCTAGCTTAAAGCGACGAACTCCAGCGAATAGGTATTGATAAAATGCGCAATTGGGCGGTGTATCGATTGAGTATAAATAAGCCGGAATTGTCTGTAAGATTTGGCAGTAATTTTTAAAAAACTGATTTCGTCAAAAATGGCCATTTTTGGACCCCAAAAATCGTTTTTGGCTTATACTGCCTTAACCACTAGAGATAGCTCAAAAGTTGTAAAAGCAAAAATGTTCATTTTGGTGCCCTCTTTCCAGCCATAACAACCAATCCGGTGTAGCGACTATGTACTGAGAGAATATGGGCAAAAACCAAAACTTTCTTATCTTTAAACCTAAAAATCCGGGACTGGTCCCAGAATGTTAAAGAGCACGAAAATAATGTATTTGGAAAGTTTCATCCACTTTCATGAAGAATTGAAGCTTGTAGGGTCGAATTTACACAAAGCGATACCAGCACCTTAAGGGGGGGGGCCAGTTGGGTCGACAATTCGACCCTCACCGATTTCGCTCAAATTCTGCCCATTGATACTCCCTAGGACCGTACGCAATCCATTGATATTTGGGATGATTTCGTCCAGGAATAAAAAAGTTACAGCCATTCAAAATTTCCAATTCCTATTGAAAATGGCCTAAAATAGGAACTTTAGATTTTTCGCTTCTGACAACGATAACTTACTCAAACCTAAATCGTTTGAAACGTTCTATAGCTCATCTTGGAGCTAAATACAATATCTAAAGCTTGTCGAAGAGCTTTTTTTGAAATTCGGTTTCTAAATTTTGTATCAATCCTTTTTGTGAGGCTACCCCACAAACACAGAAATTGAAAGTTCACGAACATCGGTTTTTGACCAATAACTTTAAATAGCTGCAAAATAGACATTTGTGCCAAGCAGAAAAGTTTTTTAGAATTGCAAAAGCTATCGATTGATGTAGATATTGTGCATATTTGTAAACTTAGAAAAATTTCGAAAAATATCAATTTTGACTTATTTTTGCGGTTTCCGCACAAAAAGGATTGCTACAAAACTTAGAAACCGAATTTCGAAAAAAGCTCTTCGACAAGTTTTAGATATTGTATTTAGCTCCAAAATAAGCTATAGAACGTTTCAAAAGGTTTAGGTTTGGGTAAGTTATCGTTGTCAGAAGCGAAAATCTAAAGTTCCTATTTTAGGCCATTTTCGATAGGAATTGGAAATTTTGAATGGCTGTAACTTTTTATTCCTGGACGAAATCATTCCAAATTTCAATGGATTGCGTACGGTCCTAGGGAGTATCAATGGGCAGAATTTGAGCGAAATCGGTGAGGGTTGAATTGTCGACCCAAGTAGCCCCCCTTAACTCTTCTACTTGAACATGCCATAACAGGAATACAATTTTTGAACATAGATTTCTCGAAGTGTAGGAAAGCTAAGGAAAACCGACCGGTTCAGGTTTCGAAAACGTCTTCCGACTCCGAGTGCTGTTTTTTGATATCATTTAAGGTGGTGTCTAAAACCAGGAACAGGAACAGGAACAGGAATAGGAACAAAGGTCTAAAACCAGGAACAGGAACAGGAACAGGAACGGGGTCTAATTTCAGGAACAGAATCAGGAACGGGGGTCTAATTTCAGGAACAGGAACGAAGGTCTAATTTCAGGAACAGAATCAGGAACGGGGGTCTAATTCCAGGAACAGGAACTGGGGTCTAATTTCAGGAACAGAATCAGGAACGGGGGTCTAATTTCAGGAACAGAATCAGGAACGGGGGTCTAATTCCAGGAACAGGAACTGGGGTCTAATTTCAGGAACAGGAACAGGAACAGGAACCGTGGTCTAAAAATAGGAACGGAACGGAGGTCTATTTTCAGGAACAGGAACGAGGGTCTAATTTCAGGAATAGGGTCTGCAAAAAATGTTTCAATATTTCTGAAATCTAATTTGTAGCTTGACTTCATGATTTCAATTCTATCCACACACCGCAAACCATTGACAGAAAACTTGATTAAAAATAAGAATTCCAAGTACAACGTTTAATGAAAATTTGTTTGCCCATTTCTAGAATTCGGCAATTTGAAATTTTCCCGACTTCTAGAAATCGGAAGCCGTTTTGCTCATTTCTAGAAATGAGCAACACGCCTGCCTATTTCTAGAATTGAGCAAATATTTTGCGTATTTCTAGAATTCAGCAAGACACTAGCCAATTTCTAGAAATTGGCCAAACTGCTTGCCGATTTCTAGAAGTCGGCAACTTCGGCAATTATAGGCACGACATAACGTAATTAGGCACGACATAGCGGAATCACTCGATTACTGATATTCCTTTTGAAACTACGAATTCTTCCTCATAAAGCAGCTCATATATAGGATATTATGATATAGTATATATTCTTTGTGATTGCGTGACTTTGTTTACTTCTAAATTTGGGAAATTGCCAGTCTGAACTGGTTACTCGCGCCAAAGGACGTGCTTTGTCCAGTTGCGTCTGGTTTTTATGCTGAGTATACACGCAACAGTAAAATAGCTTTGTTATGTTCACTTAGGAACTGTTTGATAGGTTTATTTTCTGTTAATTTGGTTTTCACCGCTTTAAAAGTTTCGAGCTTAAAATTTCAAATCACGAAATAGTGCTGAAAAGCTTTTTATAATTTTTACAATGGTGGATTCAGAAATGTATGAATGGAAATAAAAAGAACACTGTCCTGATCCCGTCCCGTTTGCGGTGTGTGGATAGATTTGAAATCATAAAGTCAAGCTACAAATTAGATTTCAGAAATATTGAAACATTTTTGCAGACCCTATTCCTGAAATTTGACCCTCGTTCCTGTTCCTGAAATTAGACCTCCGTTCCGTTCCTGTTTTTAGACCACGGTTCCTGTTCCTGATTCTGTTCCTGAAATTAGACCTTCGTTCCTGTTCCTGAAATTAGACCCCCGTTCCTGATTCTGTTCCTGAAATTAGACCCCAGTTCCTGTTCCTGGAATTAGACCCCCGTTCCTGATTCTGTTCCTGAGATTAGACCCCAGTTCCTGATTCTGTTCCTGAAATTAGACCCCTGTTCCTGATTCTGTTACTGAAGTTAGACCCCAGTTCCTGTTCCTAGAATTAGACCCTCGTTCCTGATTCTGTTCCTGAAATTAGACCCTTATTCCTGAAATTAGACCCCAGTTCCTGCTCCTGGAATTAGACCCCCGTTCCTGATTCTGTTCCTGAAATTAGACCTTCGTTCCTGTTCCTGGAATTAGACCCCCGTTCCTGATTCTGTTCCTGAAATTAGACCCCAGTTCTGTTCCTGGAATTAGTCCCCGTTCCTGATTCTGTTCCTGAAATTAGACCCCCGTTCCGTTCCTGTTTTTAGACCACGGTTCCTGTTCCTGTTCCGTTCCTGTTCCTGGTTTTAGACCTGTATTCCTGTTCCTATTCCTGTTCCTGTTCCTGGTTTTAGACACCACCATCATTTAATGGTGAAGTAAGCTCAAGATTTTGAGACTAATGTAAATTTTGTCTGATTTTCGGCAAAATTTTTAAGATTTTCTAGACCGCTAGGACCTTCTGAGCCAAATCCAAAAACGTTTCTCGGCCCATATGTCCGTCATATAGTGGCACAAAAAGAACTTTTGGCCGATTCCTCAGTTTTGAGAAATCGATGTTCAAAAATTTTTGGTCTATGTTCGTCGTGTTAGATGTTAGCATATAAGAAAATTTCTGCTATTTTTTGCTAATTTTGCCAGTTTCGTAAGCCAGTGATAACGTTCAGATAATAAGCTTTAAAACGATGTACAATGCTCTTTTCATACTTCAAAAATTGCGAAAGTTATAGCGTTTCCAAAGATCACGCTGTTGCTGTTCGTTGCCTGGAAGGAATGTTTGCCAGAGTTGAATCAAGGACCATACACTTTGAAAAAATATATATCCATTAGTGATGGGCACCCGATATTTTTTCATATCCGGATATCCGTCTATTTTGCGTTATCGGCTATCCGGATATCCGGTTGTCCGCCTATCCCAAACTTAACTTCAAGAAAATTTTTCGATTTTGCAGTTAAATTTTTAATTTTTCTGTCAAATTTTCGGTACGCTGTGAATTTCTATCTTAAGGTGCTGGTTTCCTTTCAGGTATTTTTGACTCATACGGCTTTAATCCTTTACGTAAATGGTTAAAACTTACGCAATAACCTATTTCCGTGCTCTTTAAGATTCTGGGACCAGTCTCGTATTTTTAGGCCAAAAGATAAGAAAGTTTTGGTTTTTGGCCTTAGGCTCCCAGTAGGTAGACAAGACACGGGATTAGTTGTTATGGCTGGAAAGAGGACACGAATATGAACATATATATTTGCCTTTACAACCTTTGAGCTTTGGCCGATTTTCTCGACCGTTAAGACCAGCTGAGCCAAATCCAAGAAAACGGCCCTCGGCCCACATGGCCTTCATATAGTGGTACAAAAAGAATTTTTGGACGATTCTTCAGTTTTGAGAAATCGATGTTCAAAAATGTATATATAGTCTATATTCATCCTGTTAGATGTCAGCATGTCAGAAAATTTCTGCTATTTTTTGATAATTTTGCCAGTTTCGTAAGCCCATGATAATGTTCAGATAATAAGCTTTAAAACGATGTAAAACCTCTTTCCATGCTCCAAAAATTGCGAAAGTTATAGCGTTTCCAAAAATCACCACAAATGCACTGCACAAAAGGATACCACCATTTTAAACCGCAAGTAATCGAAAAATACTCTCAAGAACTGAGTTGTAGTTCTTGGCGAGAGGATTCGAATGACTGACAATAAGTTCGTTCGTGCACTTGCCCGCAGTGCAAGCTAAGCTGATTCTCCAAAAACTCATATTTTCGACTTTTCAACTTTTCTAAAATGTTTCACGGCGAAGTAATGTAATTGTAGCAAATTTGAATAAATTTCAACGACAATTTTGCTTTGTCGCTCAATGTTTCAGCCTGTACTCAATATCCAAACTTTTCACTGTGTAGGGTTCATTTGCATAACAGCTTATCTTCAATAACTTTTTAGAATAAAAGCAGGCAATCTTGTGTAGGTTCAGGATTCCTAGACTACACGACGGCCAGAAGATGTTTATCGCCGCTTTTAAAATCTCAACTGTTTGTTCACCAGAGAGTTCTCCTTTAAAATCTTATAGAAAAGACATTTGTGTTCCTATCACGTCAGTCTGTGCCCAAAATTATGACGAATTCATAGTTTTTTAGGTAAGCAGTACTAAGTCATTCACCATTCATATTAGAAAAAAATATGTGATGTGCCAACTTTATGCCAGCAGTCTTGTTAGCACCTGAATGGTCGTCCGCTCATGAAGACTGGCCGACTCGAGCATAAATTGCAAGGGTGTGTGGATCAGATCTCTAAATTTTCTCAATATTTAATCGTTAGCTAATTCTTTTTACCCGCCGGCGCAGTAATATACGAACAGTGTGCTTGTTTGTACTGGTCGAATACTATACCACGAATAGTGATCTAGTTCGGCATATTAATTAAAATTCTAAGATTGTTTAGTTGGCTTGCTCATTCTTGAGAATTTTAGACGGGGGTCCCCCCCCCAGGTGCACCTATGGAGGGGACCATGGAGGCACCCCCCAAGCCTTTTTTCAACCCTCCCCCAAAACTTTTTGGGGGGGGACGTCCCCCCCCCCCAACTGGCGAAAAATGGCCAATAATTGGGTATTTTTAGGGTAATGTCAGGTAGTGCGCGTTAGCGCACTACCTAGAATAGGAAAAAAAAGGCGTATTGCGTAGTGTTGGAACATAGTTTTCCCTGTTGCCGGCGGAGGAGTTGAGGTAGAGCCTTCATATTGTACCAGTAGAAAGCCCTTCACGAGGGGTCCATGCTGTGAAAATTTGAGCGAAATCGGCCAGGCCGTTTTTGAGATATGACAGATTCAATTTTTGAACTACAGACTTTCTCTCCACTTTTTTTCCCACCCCCCCTAGAGGTCGGAGCTCAAAGATTTTCTATATTATTTAGGGTTTTTTTGAACAACTTTTCCCCGATTTCTGGGGAAAAATTTTTGGTGTCGGTAGGACCCCCCCATAGGTCTGTGTACATAGTAGGATTTCGGTTTTTTCGGACATAGTTTTTTTCCAAAATGGAAAAAATTTTCGTCGAAGTAAGCAAGAGCAGGCCTTGGCTGAGGGGTCTGAGGTTTGACGTGCAGCAATGTCCTAAGGTGTTCTAAGGTTAAGTAGTAGGGATTTTCGATCTGACTTCTGTGGCGCCCTGAGTAGTATAGGGTGAGGGAAAAGAGGGGGGGAGCATGTTGCTCCCCCTGTAGGGGGAGCGGGGAGGGGGAGCAACATGCTCCCTCTGTAGGGGGAGCAACATGTGTTGAAGATAGCTCCCTCTCTAGGGGGAGCAACATTGAGGGAGCAACATGGGGGAGCAACACTCCCTGGCTCCCTCTGTAGGGGGAGCAACATGTGTTGAAGATAGCTCCCTCTCTAGGGGGAGCAACATTGAGGGAGCCAGACTCCCTCTGTCCCTCTGTAAGGTGAGCAACATTGAGGGAGCAACATTGAGGGAGCAACATGGGGGAGCAACACTCCCTCACTCCCTCTATAGGGGGAGCAACATGTGTTGAAGATAGCTCCCTCTCTAGGGGGAGCAACATTAAGGGAGTGTACTAAAGATAGCTCCCTCTGTAGAGGGAGCAACAGGGAAAATCGACTCTCGTGAACCTTTTCTTTGTGTTTAGACTGTTCTGCTGAACAGTCCAGCTCCGTGAGCGACTACTTTTGTAGTATTTTGTTCATTTTCAGATTTTATGATCCAACTTTCAGCTCAACTGCAGTTACGTTGATGTGCTTTTTTCGATACAAACTGATGTTGGCCGATGCCAGATCTGATTTTGTAAGCCAATCATGATAGAGAAGATTGTGACAGTTGTCAGTGATGTACAATAGAATAATGTCATCACTGTTCCAACTCGATGTCACCCTTCTTAGATAGGTCAAAATGTCTGATGCAGTCAGGTAGGAATCAGTCGTCGTCGACAGTGTTCCTGTTATATATCTCACGTGCTTAGGTCTCAATTGTACGTCTGAATGGACAGTGTACTCCATTGCTAATTATAGCAGCTAAATGTTGTCACAGAAGTTTCCTTATTATTGACAACTGCAGCAAAGCTGCTACTGCCCTAAACTTTCTCTTTACAACCAAACTCTAGTTACCTTAACTACCTTAGGTGCCTTATAATAAATGTGACTAAAATAAAATTCGAAAAGAGTTTTACTAGATACACTAATACAAGACAGCACGATTACTACTATTTACACATTTAGTCCAAGAAAAGTTCAGTTAGCCTCATATTTAATCCATCAAAGTTCGAACAGCATCGGCAAGCTGGTAAGCTCGGTGAAGGCTGCAATATCTGGCAACGTAATTGGGCATATCTGTATGATCTGGACAGCAAATGAAAGGTACAACATCCTGCATTAAGGTGAAGGACGGTACCCCAAGATCCAACCCAGCTTCAAATACAGTTATATCCAGACCCCGGGAAGAAACCGCCTCGTTAATGGCGTTGAACTGAGACGTTCCCTTAGTCACTACAGCCTTGACTCCCTCTTCCTGCAGGACTTGACATACAGCATCCAACGTGTTTTGGAACGTTTGCAGCTGAAAGCTGTGATTCCAGTCTAAACCGAATCGACCACAGGCATAAAGCACACAGTGCTGTTGTTCAAGGTTCAGTTCGTCGAAAGGTCGGGGGGCTCGGATAGCGAATTGGTGGTGGAAGGGTATCGAATAGGAGGGTTCGACATGCAGGGTGGCTTCCAGTGGGACGTCTCCCATTTGTTTGACTCCAATGGGATTCAATGTAAGGACAGCGAACGAGGATGTAGGCATTTCGCGGAAAGAAATACTGGGAAAGTAGGGTAGGATACGATACTGACAAGCAACACGTAAGCAGATTTCAAAATGTAATGTAAGAAGTGAAGCTCAACAGACAAACGTGAATTAGGTTAGAATGGCCTTGTTTAGGAAGCTTGGAGATTAAACAGACCGTTTCTAATTGCTGTCTGGCTCCTTTCCTGAAAATCTGCTTCATAAGCTTAACCACTGGACCTTTGCTAATTACTGTCTGGTTCATTTCCTGAACATCTGCTTCATAAGCTTAACCACTAGACCAATGCTTATTACTGTCTAGACTCATTCTTTATCATTTGACCCTGACGCTCATTAATTATTCATAATAACGGCTGACACATTGGAAAGTATAAATAAACAATGACTACACGTCAATCTCCATAGGTAAGGAAATTTGGATAGTATCAACAGTCTCGTCGCCTTCAGTAGTATCCATCGATTCGGGCAAAAAGCAATCTCTGAATCGATTTAGACTATTGTAAAGAACCAACCAGTCATTATGATTGTAGCTAATTTCAATTACCTCCATTTCTCGAGTACGCGGAGCAAATATAGCTAAGTGAGCGAGTTTTAGTCCAGTAATCGCCAGTTGTCCCAGTATCTGCGAATAATAGGAATGAGACTTTCTTACTGAATACCCGTCAGACGTTATCTCACAACAAAATCTCGATTTACGCTGCTGA
This sequence comes from Trissonchulus latispiculum, assembly GCA_030248195.1. NCBI lineage: Eukaryota > Metazoa > Nematoda > Enoplea > Enoplida > Ironidae > Trissonchulus > Trissonchulus latispiculum. The sequence goes on along the minus strand of JASAND010008962.1, from coordinate 4,349 downwards.
GCAATCTGTGCGATGCTTCTTGGAACATCTTCTTTGTCGTAGAGACACTTCACTTCGAGTATCCAAGGCAAGCGGTCGGGATTGTTTAAATCGTAAACAAGGCCATTTGGGGAAACTCCCAAATACGGTGCCCAAGCTGGAACACAGAGACCAACTTCTCGTATACAACTTGCATACCACGTCGTTCTTTCAAATACTCGATGTAGCGGAGTTTTGCATTGGGCTCTTCTGCAATTCCCATCGCACAGGGTTCTGGCATTTCAGTCGGTTTTGTTGATGAACTGATCTCATCCGCAAGACGTCGGGCAGAACGTTCACTGCCCAATGACTGTACTCTACCAAATCGTGACGCCGTAATTCTTCCTTGTCGCATTTTCCACCAGTTTTCGTTTTCTCTTTGACCAAGATTGCTTAAGGCAACCGTCTTAAGCAACTGACCAGACATTACTGATCAGTGTGACAAAATTTGCCGACTTGTCTCTTTTTTTGTTTTTATTTTTTCTTTCATTCTGTTTTCTTTTTTTCATCTTTTTTTCATCTTTCTTTTTTATATTTTTTATTTTTTTTGGTTTATTTTCTTTTTTTCATTTTTTTCTTTTTTTTGAGACAAAGTTTCTTATATATACAATAGTATAAACAAATCATGACAGGTCTGCTAAGAATTTTACAGACACATTTACATTCACAAACATTTACAACCAACTGTATACAACAAATTACAAATACATAACAAACAGTTCATTTGTGAAAGAGCTCTGCGCGAACTTCCATTAACAATTGACCAAGAACGTTTTTTCCACGCCACGAAGTCGGTTTCTCCGCATTTGAGTCAGTAATGTTGACCCCAATTCCAAAAAATTTGTCATGTTCAGTTGCTTCAGCGAGAATAGCATCATCGGTTTTCTGAAGGGCAATGTTGGCTTCCAAGTTTTGAGAAAACTTTGCCCGAAGTGCCGTTTTTATGATCCCACAGCAGATAGATCGCCACTCGTCCAAGTCAAAACTGCCAATTGTCTTTCCAAGGAGCTTACACTGGCGGGGTGAAACACATTTCAGGATCTTCTGGTATATATCTGGTGACTGGAAATGTAGGGCTTTCTGTGCTTGATAATATTGTTCAATAGTTAGGTAACGAATACCGTTAATGATAATGGGCGAGCGGTAAAAGTTGGAGAACACAGAGTACCCAGAATGAAACAATAATATATCAGGAGAGCCCGTGGTTTGAACTATACGTTCGTAAGGAGCCATGTTGTCAGAGCGAGTTGAATAAAGCAACCGTCCAAGAGTAGGTATATTGTCAAAATGATGGAGTAAGAATAAAGCTGGCAATTATAAACGTAACGCCTCCAAGTGGCTAATTAGGCTGATTGCTTGTTAAGCATTTGCTTCCAAAACCATCTTCTACCGTAAAATCTGGAGAACCAAAAAGGTGGGAATTTATCTTTCTCAAAGTCAGATGATACATACTTGGGAAACTGTTTGGACATGGAATAGTCGTTGCTGTCGGTTGGTACAATGCAAATCCATTGAGGGATATAGGCGTTGTCGCCGTTGATATCTTCATAACCTGATTCTTGAGGTTGTTGTCGTATGTAAGAATACAAAGAACAACTCGGGGTCTCAATACAGTGGGGTGAATTGAACTTTTTGCTGAACACTTCAATTCGGAATGGCATACTGTCTGTGTGATACACATTTAAAAAAGGTACTAATTCAGAGTTTTCAACTATTTCGTAATTAATCTGCTCAGGATAATCGCACTGCAATATCTCCATGATCTTCAAAACAGTTGAAGCTGGGGAATTGTAACATTTTGTTTCTGTTACAACATACAGAAGACCGTAATCCGGAAATAATTTCAACACGCTGATATTGTCATAAATATTGTACACAGATATCAAAAGTTCATTATGCAAGTACTCATGAAATACTTCGTAAATAAACAACAAAAGCAATGGGGGAGCGTGAATAAGCAAGTAACATTCTGTATAGTCGCCCATGGCTAAACTCAACCAAACTCTATTTTACAAACCGATAAACTGACAAACTAGAGATATTTCACACGTATTTGTACAAATCCAACTCTAAACACATTTGTTAAATTAAAGTAGCTCAACTTATTGAACAATAGTGCTCCATTAAAACAATCATTAGCATAATACCCCCGTCTTTCACCAGCCGCAGTATATAAGAGATGAACAGGTCCTGTTTTATTCAATTTTAAATACATATCATCAAACAGTTGAAATAACTTTGGAATCTGCACGGCTGCCGAGGTCTCAACCTCATATAAGTCTAAACTTATTATTGCACTAGTTTCTCCAGAATTTGTCCAAGCAATACTGTAGGCACCTAGCGGCAAATTGCTGAGAGAAGTTTGTGGGTTTAAATTTGATTCGCAGCTAAATTGACTGTCTAGTTTTATTGTTAAACCCAAAATTCCAACAACCAAAATGAAAGTGCTGACACGCACTATTGAAGTAAGATTTTCAAAATTCAGTGGTAACTGTAATCTATCCATTGCTATTTCCAATCGTATACAAAATTAGAACTGTTCTTTATCCTCTTATTAATGTTTGTCCGCGCAATTGTAGTTTTGGGTACGCCAACTTCATTCAAAAGTTTTTAAAATTTCGGTGCATCCACTGGTCTTGGAAGCTTAATATGATTAGGACTGATAAAACATTTTACTAAATCGTACAAATGACTACCCTTTTCTTGATTAGGTGGGTAAAGAACCCTTTGATGTGGATCTAATTTGATATTTCCCTCCAAGTAATGGAGTAACACACGACCTTTGTTCCGGTAATGTTTGGGAAGTATATCAGCAATATTTTGTAACTCATCCGTTTTGGATTCTTGTAGGAAATTGTATTCAGGAAGTGTCGCATCGGCTTTTGTTACAGACGAATTCCCAGCAATTAGCTTTTTGTAAACAGATTCTGGAACCACTACCATTCGCTGGGCCATGCTATCAGAATGTTTCTAAGAATTTTATAGCTGACTGTAAAATATTTTGTAAAAGTTTCAGGTTGTTTCTAACCACAGAAAGTTTTCTATTTAGAGGAGTTGCTTTAGCAGCCAACAGTTGCAAACATTTAGCATTTCGTTTAAGTTTTCGGTGAAGTTGTGGAGAAACAGGAACACGACCACTTAAAATATTATGAACTACTTCTGTGATGGCTCCAATTAAGCCTGGTTTTGCTGTGGAGATTATAGCGATGGCTACTTTTGAATTTGCGGTCGCTAGCACCTTCAGGTCAACAAATACTTTTTTAAGTTGGAAGACATAATTGACAACACAAACAGTTATCCCCTTTTATTAATTTTCGGGTAAATATAAATATTCCTGCTCTTCTGGCAAAATTCCTTCCTTGACTCTTAAATAACTGCTAGTCGAAGGCTTCAAGTCTAACAATAGGTATCCGTAAGGCTTGGCAGTTGCTTGCGCAAATGCGGACGGTAAAAACTTTGGCTTCCCTGGAAATACTTGTGTCCCTAGCTTGTGAATAATCATGGCGTCCCTGGGATTCGGAAATAAAACCATGTAGTGCGCATTCCGTGTAATCGTTCTTAGATACTTTGAGTCGTGATATAAGTTTTGAAGAACTAATATAATTGAACAGTCTGCGTGCCTACATTTAGTAAACATCGCTGGTAGTCTTTTGTCATTTTCTAGTTCTATCATGAGATCGTCAAGAACAAGTAAAGTTTGACCTGATCCTTTTACAATATCTAGCAGGTTCTCTGGAACTCCCTGAACTAATTCAATTTCAGGTATGGAATTTAGTAAATCCTTATAAACGTCTTGGAAGATGGAATAAAAATAAAATATTTTGTTGAATGGTTCATTATGCAGCTCATTTCCATTTTTGAGAAGTTTACTTATAAAAGCTGTTTTACCCGAGCCTGTCGCCCCCGAAATTACCATGGTGTATGGTTGCTGGAGAGTAATGTTTGTCTTGCTTTGATACGCTTAATAAATAGTCTATTTAATAATTCGGTTCAAGCCAAGACGGGTTTCTATTACTGTCAATGTGTAACGTGGCGTCGTACTCAACAACTACCATTAAGGTAACAGCAGATGAAATTGCCTGCTTAAAGTCAATTTTCAATCGCGTAACTGTGTGGGTTGAGATAGTCACATGTGGACGTAGACTGATCTTTTGTGCAATCAATTGCAAAAATTGAATATCCGTTAAGAAATTCTTTAATACTGATGTCGAGTTCTGGATTTTGCTTAATAACAGTTGAAAGAGCATACGTGTATGTTCTAATCTCATCGTTTTTGGTTAGGTTAAAACCAGTAGCCAAAGGAAGACAAACATCGTTTAAGAGTAGAGGTA
>JASAND010008960.1:0-14752 GCA_030248195.1 Trissonchulus latispiculum | reverse complement strand
ATGCTTCGTTCAGTTACGTATTGCTCATTGTTTGCTTTGGTTTTCGAAATTTCCAATGCTTTCAAGCACCTGCAAAGTGCTTTCTATTAAATAATGCACATAAATAACGCAAAAGGAGCCGTTAAAACCCAATAGATTTAATTTTCGGATATACTGTTTTTACTTTACATTATGTGTGCAAACGGTCAACGTAATTCAGCTATACCAGCTATATATCAGCTATTTAGCTTCAACCGCTTGTAAGTTTTGATAGAAACCACGTACTGAAGAGATATGCACATCATTTTAAAGCGCTTTTTGCGCTCTTTCACGTAGTTCAGTAAAATTTAATATACGAAACTTAAATAAAATTTTGACTATTTGCGCATGCGCAAAGCCACGATGGTAGCTAGCAAATTATGCATTCTCTGACACCAAGATTTTGAGCAAAGATTGTTTGCCAACCAGTTTTGCTTTATCCAATGTTTTGTCAAGATTGCTTCATCCATGAAAAATTACGTAGAAAATCCCGGTAGTGGTACTACCACCTTAAGGTGGTGATTCCTTTTGGTCACATATTGTTGGTTGGCGGCATAAATGAAGATGAAGTTTGACGAAACTTTCCGAAATAAGTTCTTTTAGCGTTCTAACACCCTCCGCGCAAGCCCGATTCAAAAATTTGAGATTTCCGGTCAGAGTGGTTTTTCCCAATTTCTGAACGTTTGGCAGCTGCTACACAGTTCTGACTATATTCATTCAAAAGATCGCATGGAGCTTCACATTTTTGTTTTTTAAATCAACGTTCTAGCTTTTCTCTACCGTGAGATATAGCCGATTTTCTTGTTTTGGCGTCGAAAACTTGTCATTTTTGCAGAAATCAAATAATCCAACATTTCTTGAACTGCGCAAGCCGTAAAATCAAACTAAGGGCGTCGATATGAAGGTCTCACAGGGACAAATTATCCGACGCATGAACGTCTTCCAACTGCTATCCTGTAGGCTGCTATCATAAAAAATGTAGTTTATGCAAAGATACGACCAATTTTTTTCCAAAGATCGTAGAGCATTCATCATACAAGCTGGAGGGCTGCTACCTACCTTAATACGTTCTGCTCAAATATACCCAGGGACGATTTTTTAGTTGCCCCGATTGCTGCTTTCTAGCTAAAGTAATCGCTTGACAAATTTGGGAAAAGTAGGCAAAACACAGGGTACGCACACATTTTAGCTTATTTCTCTATAACGAAGAGCAATTTCACAATAAATAAAAAATCGTCACCATCTACTTGATGGAGGTATCGAATGATATAACCGATGTCTCGCGAAAAAATTTACTTCAGTCTGCAAAAAATCTGAAAAATTATACTTCTTCTAAAATGTGTTAAAAATATTTTAAAAAAGTAATATTAGTTTCGTGGCATGCATTAAAGAGAGAAAGTGTTAAGCTACGTTTTGATATAAAAATGGCTTCATAACTCCAAGTAATGAATGAGTAATAATGGTGCAAACTTCATGTGACCAAAGGGAATCACCACCTTAACGGGATTATGTGAAAAACTGGCTTCAAAAGCCGCGCCCAATTTTGACGTCAACCGCCCTTCAAAGGAGAATCCCAATCTCAACCTAAGGTTGCAGATGCCAAGAAAATTTTAAAGTGATCTTATTCCTTCACGTATTTTGGGTAATAACCTTCGCAACGTAATACAAAATATCTGAAGCCTTCAGAACACACTACTTCGGTGTTCTTAAGGGGGGGGACGACTAAGCTTTTGCCCGACTTTGTCCGATTGGCCTACCTTTTGGCGAAGTTATGGAGCATGGGTGTGGTCAAAAAATACTTGGTTGTTGGTTCATAGCTGCCTTCCATCCATGGGTTTATGTGCCCGACCCCCACCCTTTTTCACAACTACCAACTTACTTAATTAAAAATTTCTGCTGGCTGTAATTTGACATATACAGACAGAGGCCCTATAAGAGTACTCATTTACTCATTTGTGCCAAATGACAAGAAATTCTGCCGCCTCAAAAAATTTTTATGTCAATTTTAGTTCTCAAAAATTGACAAAATCGGTTTTTTGGGTAATGGTTGGTACCCCAGAAATCGAAAAAATCAAATTTTTTGAAATTATTATTTTTTAAATATTTGAACTCAGCGTGGTCGAAAACACACCCACAAAAGATTAGTGAAGGTTTGGGACTTCTATTGCTGAACAAAGCCTGTACACAGGATCCGACAGACTGAAAATGGCGGTTTCGGCAATTCTTGAAGATTAAAGTAGACATAAAAAATTTTTCACGCAGCAGAATTTCCTGCCATTTGGCACAAATGAGTACTCCGATAGGGCCTCCGTTTATGCCCAATTACAGCCTTATAGCTCGCACCAGTATTAAAATTTTCCTTTCGTTAGCCAAAAATTTTCAATTTTTTGCTGAAACTTGAACTTCGAAGAGTAATTCCCTAAGATGCAGATAAGAAACTTACGGAGACGTCTAGTATTTTTCACAGATAGGGGCACATGTGCCAAATCACACTGGCGAGTTTTTATCTTGCAGCTACGGTTTTGCAGCCAGCAGAGAACTTTAATTAATTATGTTGGTTGTTGCAAGTGGGGGTCTGGCACATAAACGCGACGGCTGCACATGACTGGAAGGCAGCTAAGACCGGAGTACCCGGTATTTTTGACCCCAATCATGCTCTATATCTTCGCCAAAATGTAGGCCAATCTGACAAATTTGGTGCACCCTCATTTTAGTTGCGCCCCCCGTAAGGACTAAGGTGCTGGTTCGAGTATTTGCAGCAGACTTTAAAAAACTGTAATTTGTTGAAATCTTGGAATTCGGCGATAATTTTCATATCGTTTTAAAGCTTAGAATGTGCTTTTTACATCTAGTTAGTGTATACCTGTCGTATTTCAACTATTCGACTTGAGCATGCGATAACAAGAAAACAGTTTTTGTATATAGATTTCTCGAAATGTGGGAAAGCTAAAGAAAAGCGACTAGTTCAGTCTTCAAAAGAAACGTCTTCCCGAGGGCTATCTTTTCTGAAAGTTGTTAATGCTCAGGTAAGCTCAAGATTTTGAGAAAAATGTACACTGATTTTTGTCAAAATTTTCAAGTTTGGATGCTTATTTCTGTCGAACGGAAAAACAAATCGCAAAACCATGGAAAATAGCCCTCGGCAATTGTCCCAAAAATGCTTGTCTAAAGCTGTTTTCTAAATGGTTGCATGAGTTGAGAGAAATCTGTATTCAAAACCATCTGGTTGCGATTTTCAAAATTTCATATTTTCATTGCTGTGCGTAGGCACGCATTCCGCAGAGAGCTCTGCGTTTGGTTGCTCCCACAAAGGCAATCCGATGTCACTTCAAGTACCCTTAAGTGTCACTCAGTTACAGGCTCAACGGTTTATTCCGCTTATGCCTTGTGGAATTCTGCCTACTCATCGTCAAAACTCAAAAGTGGAAATATGCCTACTCGCATTTAGCAAAACTAAGAAGTGGAATTGTGCCTACTACAAATCTCAAAAGTGGAATTATGCCTACTAGTTCGTCTTAGCTTTACTGAAATATCGTCTGATTATTAAAAATACAACAACAATAACAACAACAACAAAGACTAGAACTAGAATTAACATCGTTGTTATTAAAAGTTACTAGTTTTTGCATCGAAATTAAGATTTTTTCATTGTTGTAATATTTGAAATCGAAAACGCAATTTTGAATTTTAATTCAAACTGCAATTTCTATCTTTTTCGTAAGTAGTGTAGAATGATTTGAACTTTGAAGCTTAAATACAAATTAATGTCTTCATGCTAGTGTAATGTGGGTAATAACGTCCCCGTTATCACCCCCCTTCCAAGTCCTTTCCTTATTCCCACTTTCGCTGTTTCCCCTAAAACTCCCCCAAAATCCCCCAAATTCCCCATAAATATTGTGTTTTTATAATTGTTGGGAAGTCCGATAATTATGTATTATTTTGTATGTAAACCCCTCCCCTAAATACTGTGCAGTGCTAACTTTATGCTCATCTTTCGAAAATTATCTAAAACCAGTTATTTCTGAGCGTAAATTTAACATTGCACTTGTTTCCAATCCTTGTTGGCTTAGCGAAGATAGACCCTCCCGTTCCCAACGCATGACAAAATTCTCCTTGAATGATTACATCACCCTTTCTTCAGTTGGGAGTCAGTCAAGTTACGGAGTGGTCGCTTTTCTGAGATTGGGGCCCCACCCTCCTATATCCTACACCTAAAGAGTAAGTATTCAGTTTTTTGCTTTTTCCCTTTAAAAACTCTTTTTAACTTATTTCCTAATTCCTTCTTTTGCTCTAACCCCCCTTCTTTACTTACTTTTCAATTTACTCCTAAACTCCCCCCTTTTTCTTTCCGTCCTAACTAGCGGGGTTGCCCCCGTTCCCTCCCCCTGGGTCTAACTTCACCAGCTAACTCCCCTCCCCCAATTTTATTGTATTGTTCCATTGCCCGAATTGTTGCTGGTCCCCTCCCCTTTGTTTGTGCCTCCTTTTTGTGCCCTTTTTCTGTTATTGTGCGGGTAGCCCGCTTTACTTTGCCAGTCTTGTCTGGATATCGCCGGACGGACCTTCCTGTCATAACCTTGCCCTGTGTTGTACCTGTAAATCCGCCAGTTGTCTTTCGTCCATTTTATTTAATTATTTTTACTAAGCTTTAACTAATTTTGACCTCTTTTCTTAGCTAGGTAGAGCTCTGGGATTAGCCCGGAGCTGACTTGTATCTGAGTCCAATCTGTGTGTGTGTGTTCCCCCGTTTTTGCTAGGCGCCCCGTTGGCGTCCCCCAAAATTTACCCATCCCCCTTGGCGAGGCAAGTCGGTGGAAAGAGAGCCGCCTGGACTAAATATCTCCACCCGCAGTCGCTGGTCAGCGTTCTTGCGCACAGTTCCCGCTTGTAAAATTTGGGGCGTGAGCTCAGTGGTTAAAATCCCTAGCTCCCTCCATATTTTACACTAGATTACTTTATTTCACAATATTCCGTAAGCACAAACAGCATGGTAGTTTTGAAAAACTGATAATTTAGTTCTTTGTCATTGTGAAATAAGATTTGAACTTCTTTGAAGTGTGACTGCGTAGTCGGAGACTTATCTAAACCTGGTAGACAAAGTTGGCATAATTCCACTAGGCATAAAAGTAGTAGGCACAATTCCACTTTTCAGATTTTCTGAGTAGGCACAATTCCACTTTTGAGTTTTGAAACTGCTCAGCGGCTACATCAAAAGAGTAGGCACAATTCCACTAGGCATAAGTGGAATACACGGGTTCAACAGTGTAATGAAAATAAATGGATAAAGGTCATACTGGCTCCACAAAATGAGACACTAGATTTAGAACTAAATATAACCTCTTAAGTCATACCTTAGTTCAGTTACTAAATACTTTTTCGAATTGATGGCAGCGATTGTCGAGAGTACTAAAGTGTCAAATTTTAGTTTCTTACTCTGCTGCTTTTCCTGGACGTTCATTTTTGTACTTGATAAAAAGTAGCAGAGGTGCTGTTACTTATTTTGAGTGCAGACATTGTCGTGAGTTAGCTGACGGCGTATTTTCACGAGTTGTACTTCGCAATAGCCGTGTAACAGCGACCCTGATCAAGGCCACCATGTTAACTGGGCTCGCCTAACCAAAGCCGACATTTCTAGCTTACAGATTGAGCTAGACTGACTACACACAGTACAGATTGAGGAAGCCAGAAAAGGCAATAAACGCCCCCGTGAAATTTACTTGATACTGTATCCTTAATTCCCTCAAAACTTCCCCGAACTGACGATCAGCTGGAAGTTCAAGCTGCATTCAGCCCTTACCATAGCATCTGACGTTCAGTTTGTCGTCATCCGGAACATTCTGTAATTCCAGTACCCGATCCCCTTAATGTACCTCATGAGTTAACCCTTACTATCACTGGAGAAAAGGCTCGCGCCGACGATCCAAACCGTGGAGAAATTAAAATTACTTATTTTTCAACACGAAAATCCTCTTATTTTACTTTTTGCCTCGAAAGTCGAACTCACAGTTCTTTTCGAAAGTTTACCCTGGGTGTGTGATGAAACCTTTCAATTTGCTCCTGACTGATTCGCCCAAATCTATTCTATTCATGGTTTTTTGAATGAGGAAGCCTTTCCTTTAGTCCATGCTTTATTGCAAAAGAAAACTAGACAAACCTATAATATTATGTTTGGCGCTTTAGTTAACGAAATTATTACGCTAGTTTTTCCAGCCTCCATCTGTTCAAACGATTATATTCGATTTTGAATCTTCGGCCAGATGCCGCAGTTCGGTTGTATTCCCCGAATGCTGCTATTCTTGGATGTCTTTTTCATTACACTCAGGCTGTGATTGGCCGGATCCAAGCAGACGGACTGAAACGTTTATACGAAATGGACGGCACTTTTTCTGGTTGGACTAAATGTGTCTTTGCTTTACCGATGCTTCCTCCTATTGTTGTCCAGTTTTTATGGCATCAAGTTCTGCTGCCAAATAAGCCCGATTTATCTGATCAATTGGGCAGGGACAACTGTTTGTTTGCTTAGCAATTTTTTTAATTGAAAGTTAGCTGTACCGTTAAATTGAATTGAATTTGTTGATTGAGTTATTTGTTAAGTGCTAATTGAAATGACTTTACTAAGTTGTTGATTAGTTTGAATCAGATTTGTTTGTTAAGTTTGTTAATTGAAGCGATTGTTACTGATAATTTTGAATTTAGCATACATTTATTGTTAGTTGTAGTAATGTTGAAGGAAAATTAAAATCTGCACAGTAAACTGAGTTTAACGTTTTACGTCTAACTACAAATATGATCAATACTTGACCGACGGACCAGCACTGTTGAATCTGTCGAAATCTTGCAATATTTGATTTTTCGAAAGATTACCAGTTTTGGACCTCGAAAATCAATTTTCGCTCTTATCTCTTAAACCGTGAAGAATCGAATAATACCCTCACGAGCTCAGTTGTAAGTCTTGGCGAGACGATTCGAATCATTATATTTTCGTCCTTGTAGGGTACCCACAGTGCAAGTTATGGCGGATTAAAGCAAATTTCTCCAAAACTCAAATTTTCACGGCGCGACTTTTCTAGGCCAAATGATGTAATTGTAGCAAATTTGAATGAATTTTAGAGATAATTACGCTTTTAAAGCTCAAAAATACATGAACCCGGACCAGCACCTTAAGGGGGCGCTTGCATTAGCGGGAACGGTTCTCCTAATTTCAATTATCCAGTGCTTGGCTTGCGACTTACGCAAGAGGGCTAAGCTGAAATTTTCAAAACGGTGGCACTCATTAACGGCTGAATGAAATTAGATTTGGCACAAATGCATAAATAAACCTAACGCAGGGCAAGTTTTTTATTTTTTCGATTTATGCAGTTTTGAGTATTTTATGAATATTCCAAACATTTGAAAGTCAATATCTCACGGAATATACGATTTAAACAAGAACAAAAAAATTGCGCCTGCGCACCCGTCAAATAAACGTGCATGCAAAATTTGAGCGAGTTTGGTTGCAGCATTTATTAGAAAATCAAAACAAAAAATTTCGCACTAATCAGTTCAGTTTTGCGCAAATATTATGCTTTTAATATGTCAAACAGTGTATTTCTTAAAACAATGAACAAATCCAACACAAAAGCATCATGAAAAGCCCTGTAGAATTCATTTCCGAACGATTGGTTTTTACATGTAGGTAAACGCGATGGTAAACGTAACTTTGTCATATATTCAACCGCATGTAACTTTTAATAGAGACGACGTAGATAAAAAATGCACATCGTTTTAAATCTGTCTTTACGCTCTTTCACGCTGTGTATTCAAGTTGATCATGTGAAGCATAATATTTGCTTTTTAAGCCATGAAGGTAAGTATATATCCAATTATGGATTCCCAAGAGCCGAAATTTTGACATAAAATAACCCTCCAGTCAGATTAGACTTACTTAGGATTTCTTCAAAATTGAACAATCTGTGCAAATCTTACATCAATAATCCCGATAATGCAAGCGCTACGTTAAACACAAAAGAAACAACCCCGGAGCATACATGTGCTTGTGGGGGTCTGGAGTGTTTACACCCCCCCCCCCAGACCTGGATCTCTGCCCCCCGAGTGGTCCCTCATCCTCTCCTCCCAGAATCCGGGCAGAATTTGGGCAGAATTGGGCAAAAAACTAAAAAAATCTGGCCGCCGGCTCACCCCCCACCCCCCAGAACTTCCCCTCCTGCACATGTCTGCCCCGGAGTCTTCAATTTTCTGGTATTTAACAATCCAGGACCAGCCCCGCATTCTTAAGTAAAAAGATACGAAATTTCAGGTTTTTGGTATTATACTTTCTGTATTATACTATCTGTATGCATATCTATACGCTGGATTGGTTGTTATGGCTGGAAGGAAGGCACAGGAAAGAGGCTTCTTCAACATTTAATAGCAGAAAAGGTTTCCTAACTTTTCCATTTTCCTATGTTTAACACATGTCATCTTTGCCCCCGCCCTTCATGTGCACGTAGTCGGAAATTCGTACTGTAGATGCAGATATACACGGTAGCTGTGTAAAAATTTGAAACCACAGTTCTCCTGGGAATCGAACCCAGGTCATTCGCATGACACGCGAGAGCCTTAACCACTAGGCTTCCAGAACTGTAGAAAATTCATACTTATTTAAATTTTCTATTTGGTATGAATTTAAAGAACAGAACCTATAAATCTTCTCTTGGGACGAGTAGCGCTTCGCAACGGATTCATTTAATTAATTTAATTTAATGCGAAATGTCCGAGTGTCAGCTTCATGTACACGTGGGAGTATTGTAAGCTGATTTCTTTTACTATAAGTTGTTGTATAGGTTTATTAAATCAGATTGTGCACAAATATGCATGTACGTAAAAGTGATTGTCTGCAACGGCTTTATATATACTTCTTGCGCAGTCGCATACTATTTGCGAGAGATCTTACTAAGTAGTCAGTGTACGTATACTTTATAGCACACCTTAGCGTGCATTCACTGATTTATACGCACGCCGTGTGGGAAGCTCTGAGTGTGGGGCACGAGTGCGCGAAGCGCACGAGTGCCACGCAGGAAGGCTTCCCATACGACGTAGAAATTAGTGAACAACGCTAAGGTGTGTTGTAAAGTACTTATACAACAACGATTCAACCTCTCATTAATTGATGAAACCTTACTCATTTATGTTGCAGCTGACAGCTAAGTTTAGACAAATTTCAACATGAAGTGGCAGCAACATTATTGCTTGCCATGGCTGGGAGGCCTAGTTGAAAGGCCTAGAAGAAAATGCAAAACTCTATGTGAAAGAGAGCAACAAATTTACAGAAATCAGAGACTAGCTTCGTAGAAATTCTATTCTGTCTTGGTAACAGTTTTGTAATTGTACTGTGTTTTCTGTATGTTTCAGGTTTGGATGAATTTAGTCAACAATAGTGGGTTTAAGTAGTTTTGAAATTAGAAATAAAGAAATCGTCTCGATTTTCCAAAAGTAGATTTTGCAAGAGTATCAAAACAACTTTAAAGCAGATATTGCACTGTTCATAGAAAATCTTAATTTCAGTATTTTAAATGTGAACGTTAGTTTGGTATTTTGTAGCTTTGTGACCTGTTTGGTTGGTAATTTGTTTTTATGTGTTTCAGGCGAGCAAAGGGAAAGAAAAAAAGAAAAACTTAGAGCATTCAGGAACATCCATCAAAAATTTCCAATTTTTGCTGCCATAAATTAGCAAATGGCGCGACAAAGTTAGACAAATCTTGGTCAAAATAATCAAGCGATCCAATTGATTCATTTCATATTAAGTCCAGGATACAATAGCAACAATGCTTCAAATTTTTAAAAATTTATATGCACTAGTAATGGCATAAAAATCAGCAAGCAAGATTCAATCCAGTAATTCTTTCAACTGAATTAAAGCCTCAAAATTCGTAGGCTGTTTTTTTATATACAACAGCGCTTGTCAACTGGCAAGGCAAAAATTTAAAGCAAAGCTTTTTTGGACCCAACAGGGTATCAAATTACACAAGCTGAAAACTGGATTTTTGCAAAAAGAGCTGCCCAGTTGGAAAACATTGAAATTGGACGAATATATGCTAGGTCTTTTAACACAAGAAGTAAAAATAGAGCAAATCTTCGGCACTTTTGAAGAAACTGTAGCCGAGTGGTACTGACATCCGCATCCAACAATAACGGTCTGGGGATAAGATCCCTGGGCGCATAAAGTTTTTCTTTCTTTCTTTCTTTTGTTGTGCTTAATGTGTTGGTTTTATATTAAGAATTCTGTTATTGAGTAAACTGTCATGTAGCTGATTTATTAAAGGGTCCAACTACAGTAGCTTAATTAATAATCTTGTTTACTATTGTTTTCTGTTTCAGTGACCATCGAAATGAATAATAATGATACAAATGAAATAAAAACAAAAATTTGCATTTTCTTCTTTAATTGTTTTATTTTGCAATTGGTTTTGTCTTGTAAGTTATAATTAATTGCTGTTATAATTGCAATGCATATGACGAAGAATTCATTATATAATGTATGAATTGCGCAATGCTGGATATTGTCATAATGTTTTCTTTTCTGCCATTGTTCATTTATAGACTGTTTGCTATATTATTGTCTGTTATGCTTCCTGAAACAGTAAACAAAGACCTGGGAGGCCTAGTTTTTGGTGTGCAGCAGAGCTGTCTAGGTTGGAGCTCTGCTGTACACACTGCTGTGGCATGCAGGCATCTGTATGTTACAGCAATTTAGATTAGGGACCGGCTTCCCAGCGTGCAGCGTGCGTATAACTCAGTTATACGCACGCTGCACTGTGCATTATCTGATTTATATGCACAGTCTTTACATAGGAAAAGTACAAAAGAGTTGCATAATGGTTTTTGTTTGCTGCACGAGCACGACGACAGGCAGTGACTTTGGAACTGCTTGATTTGTCGTTTTTTTCTAGGTGAATCTCACAGTCCTTTTTTGGGTGAACTATAGTTTATTCTTCCAGTTAGAATATTCTTTATTTCGCAACCATATGCTTTGCTTCTAACTTTCGAGATTTCAGCTAGTCAGTAAGAGTAAATAAGGGGGTCTTGTTCCCCCCCCCCCCGCCAAATGCCTCCCAAAATACTTAAAACTTTTCGAATTCAGCTAACGTTTGGTATGAGCATTGTTTCGACTACCTACGCTGAGTTCAAATATCGTAAAAAATTCTATTTTACAAAATTGGATTTGTTAATTCGCAAGGGAGGCGGGATTGACGAGAACAGTAAACATTTTATCTCTGGTTGTGTTTAGAGGTTGAATATTGGGGTTTTCTGGGTCGCAGAGTACGAATTTCCGTTTGACGAATACGAATGGTAATACGAAATTCCTATTTTTGCCTTAGATTTTAGCTAACTCAGGATAAACAAACCAATGTTGTAAGCTTAAAATATAAGGTTACACTGAGTTAACGAAACCCTGAATCGAAAAACGGACTTCAGATTTGTGTTCTGTGACTCAGGAAAACCCGTTATGCAACTTTTCAGCAAAAGCAAGACAAAATTTTTCCGGTTTTCTTAGCCCTCCTGGCGATTCGAAAATCAAATTTAGAAAAGTAAAAAGTTTTGCGATATTTGATCTCAGCGTGGTTGCGAAAACAAAACTCAGCGTGGTTGCGAAAACATACCCATGCCAAATTTTAGATCAAACCTTCAAAATTTTGATGTAATCGAGAGGTAATCGGGAGGTAATCGAAAAACAAGACCCTGGATGAGGGTTTGTTTCTTAACTTCTAGATGCTCGACAGAGCAGATGCAGGCCGAAATCTGGGGGTAACGGTGACTTGAGTGAAAGAAGCGACTGGGCAGACCATTAGCGTTCAGAGCATGTTTTTCGAAGAAGACAGACTATAGTCTGATCTGTTATGCACGCTTGTCGTTTGTAATTTAAGTTGGCCGTTTGTAATCAGTTGTTCACATAAAAACATTTAACAGATTTAGGCTCTCAGAGATATACCAGTTTTTGGCTCCGGCATTACGTGAAAAATTCAAAGCTCATGAATGGTTGCTTGCTATAAAAGATTAACGCAGACACCATCCCTATACCATGTATCAGTTCCTAATTCAGATAAATATCTTGTGGTTGTGCTTAATTATAAGTTGAATAGTGTATTTTAGGGTTAGAAATTTTTGGTTTGGTTGCAATTTAATCTTTGATGAACGCATTCTGTTGATTCTTGCATATTCAACATAGCTTCTTCTAAAACTGCTCAGAATTCATACATCTAGCCATGCATATGTACATAAGCAGACACTTTACTATTTGCAATACACTGTATTATGCAAATTAGACCTAGGTGACTGTGCTGACTTCTTTGTGACAGCAAACTATCACCCAAATCAGACGCACAGAAACACACAAATTATACTCAAGCACACACGCACACACTAGTTGTGACGCATTGTGACAGCCTTCTAATGGTTAGATGAAAAGCTTCTACCTTAAGTTTAGTAGGAACCCCAAATAATTGTAAAATATTTTATAGGCACATTTCTGCTCGGTGTGCAGCGAACTTTTAAAATTTGTACTTTTTAAGTGGGATCAAGACAACCAAAATATTTCTTGCCCTCGAATTTGAACATAAGTTGTCTAAGTGCATGTATGGTCTCAAGCTTCTGAATTCTGATTCCGAATTGGAAGTGTTTTTCTTTGCAGCTTTCTAGTTGCTCAAGATAAGCTAATAAACGTTTGAGCTGCAAGAAATAGAATTGGAAAATTTATTAATGTTTAGGATTCGAAATCTGCAGGCATCAATGCTTTTTAACTGCTACCAGAGGCACATCTCGTTTTAAGTAGAGTCAATCAAACCATCTGCAGTCTTTTTAATTTTTTGCCTCTGGCTTTTAATGGACGAAGAGTATTCCTCATGAGAAGTGTACCCCGGCAACCATGGAATTCAGAAATTAATCGTACAAAAAACTAAAATATTCACACTATTAAAAGTGATAAAAATTGACAGGAAACCGTAAGGAAATCTATATATCCACCCTTTCTGCTCTCTCTGGCCCCTGGCTTTCACAGAACAAGAAGGATAACTCTAACAAAGAATCTCACGAGAAAATATATTCTTAAAATATATACCGTCAACGTCTAAATGCAAACAACAGAAAATCCACAGCTCACTCCTCCGTTTGGCTGCACAGCGTGAAAAGATGTCACCAGTAAAAGCACTAGCAAAGCTGTCGTGTCAAAATTTAAAATGGAAATATTGCCCAAATTGTTAATGCGGATTTGCAACTAATTAAAAAAATCTCTAAAACTTTAGTGAAATTGTTTTGGCGGGCGACAAACAAATTATAAATGTATTGAAATTACTAGCATATTCAATGAAAAATGCAATTATATCTAACTTAATTGCTACAATTCCTCTATTACTAAAAATGACGAAGAACAACAAATTAGATCTCTCTTATAAATATAAAATAACGTGCACATGAATTGGTGCCCCATCTTTGGAGGGTTATTGTGAATGATAGAAAAGTTTTGCAACAAACATACCTGTCTTGTTTTGAGGACCCATGGGTACAATAGTAAGACCAAAAAATGTGTGTACAAATTTTAGCCGTTTATAGCAGACTAACCTTTGTAGTAAACCCCAACAATGTATATATTTCTAGAATTCTCTGGAACTCTAGAAATTGACTATCTGGAAAATCCGGAATTTCGGGTTTCATTCACGGAAAATCTAAAATTCTAGTTTTCGCCCAATTTTTGTCGCAATTAAAATTATGTTTCGACGATCGAATATAGCTGGTCCCGCTGCCTACTTTTGCTCTTAGTTTTCCACGAAAGTGCACTCAATTTCCGAAATTCCGGGTTTTCAAAATTGCACGGATTTTGAAATTTTTTCCAATGCCCACAATATGGGTGTATATATATATATATATATATATATATCATTCGAAAGCTCTTGATGTGCTGAACAAATTGTGTAATGGAACTAATGTCTGAAAGTGCACCAATTTCCCGGAATTCACAAATTCCGGTTTTCACTGTAGCTTGGAAGTTTTTCGTGAATTCCGAGAACTGGGCTCATTTCTGCGAGTTGGTTCTATTACAAAATTTGTTCAGCTCAACAAGAGCTTTTGAATGACATCCATCTTGTGGGTATTGGAGAAAGTTTTTAAAATCCGGAAATTTTGAAAACCCGGAATTCCGGAAATTCATTTTTGTGAAAACCTTGTAAGAACAAAAATATGCAGAGGGACCAGCTCTATTCGATCGTGGGAACAAAATTCTGATTGCGACAACAATTTTGTGGAAAATTAAAAATTTTCGATTTTCCGTAAATGAAACCCGTGATTCCGGATTATTTTGGATTTTCGAAATCTAGAGTTCCTAAGGATTCTAAAAATATATACATTGTTTGGGTTTACTGCAAAGATTAATCTGGTATTAACGGCCAAATTTTGTACACACCTTTTTGATCATATGTACCGTAGAAAATATATTAAAACCAGAGATGGTCGAAAAATCGCGACCCGCCACCTGGTGGTACTACCACTACCGAGGTGGACTTTTAACAGATGCTGTGAGCTAAAAACTTAATGAATCGGGTTGAAAAGTGTCCATTTGTTCTTTATAATGTTCTGCTTCAAATGAGCTGGCCTACAAAGCTGCGGGGACCGGTTAAAGTTTTAAATTTAAATATCTCCTCCAATCCTCTATAAATTCGTTTGAAATTTTGCATGCAACAGTAGTAGGCAAAGCCGGGTCTAGGCC
>JASAND010008958.1:0-39998 GCA_030248195.1 Trissonchulus latispiculum | reverse complement strand
TAGGTATCATTTTCAAAATGTCATAAAATGAGCAAGAGTGAACCAAATGACCTGATCTTTGCACACATAGGTTAGAAAGAGTCGCGCTTTCTGCTGGTATGTTTTGGAGCTCCTAGCTCCAACCCGTGACCCAGGAGGCGGGTGGGTTTTTTCCCCCCCAAAAAGGGGGTGGGTTTTTTTTCACCCCATGGCTATATATATAGACTGGTTTTAGCTTTTAAGTGTTTATGTATATACACCGCCTCAGTAGGTTTATCTGGTGTATATATATATATACGTATATAGTGAATTTGATTGGATCTTGCTGCCGTTTGCTTCTTGCCGCTCCTATGGTTGTCCACGGATGAATTGTGTTTACAATCTCAGCTTTTTCATCATCCACTTAACGCTATTTTAAACGTACGAAATTTAGTTTTAGCCATTTTATATCGTCTTCTTTTTATAGCCTTTGTTTTCTATTTTTTTTATTTCAGCATCTGTTTGATCGTCTGAATGACAGTCTGCGAAGCGAGCCGGTCGGCTGTCTGACCTTGCTGAGTCATCTGGTCCAGCGACAGCCCACCTGGCTGCATCGCATCGTTCAGCATTCACTGCTGGATTCGGTGATCAAGCTGTTAAAGGTTGGTCTCCCTGACTTTGACTCGCTCAAATTGAGAGCTAAGGGAAGGATTTTTTAAAAAGGACAAGATTCTCTTGGTTCTGGCTTTTTATTTTATATAAACTGTTTAGCACTTTTTTCAGACTACATGTACATACGTACGTATATATATATGTACAATGTACATGACGACGAGGTATATATACACACTCACCAAGCCCCTTGCGCATATGGGGTGGGATCAGAGACAACCCGGAAAGTTGTTTGGTTCATTTTGTGTAAATGACTTCTTTGCACCTAACACTGCCTGCCTCTCTGGAGGTCTGGCGGTCAACGTTGCAGAAGCGGTAGTATAGCCATGGGGGGAAAAAAAACCCACTTTTTCGGATTTTGGCTGGAACTTTTTTGTTATAAGGGCTAGCTGGGAACTCTATATACCATCGTACTTGGCGTACTTAGAACTTTCTTTTAAGCCCATTTGCACTTCTCTAGGTTGTACCGTTAGGCCGGTATAATGCAAAAAGTAGCGGGGGAAAAAAAACCCAATGGGGGAAAAAAAACCCAAATGGGGGGAAAATAAACCCACCCCTCACAGGTCCTAAAAATTGTCGTAGCGCGATTCTGACACTTCCTGTGTAAAATTCAACTCTTTTTTAGTTAGTATGAGTCAAAAAACCCGACCTAGGTAGCTTTTTTTGAGATCTCATGTGCCATTGAAAATGCAGCATCAAACGGACAGGTTTCATAAAGTTTAACACATAAACATAGGGCAATTTTTGAAAAATGCTAAAAACGATGGAATTTGATAAAACTTATTATTCTAACGTGTAGACAATGGTTTTTTACGTACAATTGGCTATTAAAAGTCACAATTAGACCTCTGCTGGGTCATCGAGCAGCGAAATTGCACTTTTAGGGTTTTATGCCTCTAGCTACCCAAGTATTCAAAATTGTCCAAATCTGACAGCATAGGGTGACGCAGCGTCCTCGATAATATCGTACTACAGTCCCGAATTGTTTCCCAGTTGAGCTGGTAAAAAATTTTTCAAAAAAATTTGGGTGGGTTTTTTTTCCCCCCAAAGTGGGTTTTTTTTCCCCGCCACGTTTGGCAATGTGCCAGTCTAACGGTGCATCGGATCGGTCTAATTTTTGCTGTGTGCAAAGAGGAAGACTTGCCATCATTGCAGATATTTGCAAAACTTTTCTAGCCCAACCCAGTCAAAAGTTACATCGGTCCAAACTTTTGCCAAATTTTTGGAAGGTTGGACCAAAAAGTAGGTATCATTTTCAAAATGTCATAAAATGAGCAAGAGTGAACCAAATGACCTGATCTTTGCACACATAGGTTAGAAAGAGTCGCGCTTTCTGCTGGTATGTTTCGGAGCTCCTAGCTCCAACCCGTGACCCAGGAGGCGGGTGGGTTTTTTTCCCCCCAAAAAGGGGGTGGGTTTTTTTTCACCCCATGGCTATATACGTATTCCTAGGTAGGGGGTATATACCTTCCATCGGAAACTCCGCGCTCTGCTCTTGACGATTAAGTGGATAAAAGAGTTTTTTGTTTCGTTTTTCAAGATTTTTTTGCTTTGCCTTTTGTTTTCAGTCATCCACAGACGTGCTGGTTGTGGTCAGTGGCCTCCTGTTTCTCAGCAGTCTCCTGCCCCATGTCCGACTTCATGTGGACGTTCCCCACAACCCCTCCCATCGTCATCTGGAGGACATGTTTCATGTCCTCTATCGCGGCTGTTGTCTGGCTTCCTCTAAGCTCAGTATGTAACGTATATATATATACATTTAAATGCTTAAAATGAACAGTACAGCTCTGAAAAGTTTATTTTTCGCGAAGTACACGGTTTCCAGGAACGTCGCGAAAGGAAGCTATATATGTTGGCAGAATATTTTAGCAGTATATTTGGCGAATTTCGCGTTGACTATTCGCGAAATTCATGGCTACGTATATATATATATATATACGTACATAGTTGAGTTGAATTTCTGCTCTTTCGGAAGTCCAGTTATATATTCGTTAAAAATCATGGCTAAGTTCGCAAAATTTGACAAAAATTGCTACCTTTCGCGAAGTTTTTAAAGACCTGTACTCACTGTACAGTGTGGGCTGTGCGTTTGTATACAAACTCTTTTGTAGCTTGATGTACGTAGCTGTAGCTTCAGTAGCTCATTAAAGAACCACAAAACAAAACAAAGATTAATGTGGACAATATTAGTAAAATTAAGCCAGTAAAATTGTAGACTGTTGTGGTATAGAAATAAGAAGTGCAAGAGCATTGTGCCAGATTACATAAGTGCATTATTTTCATATACGCCTTGTTATGCCCGACTGACCTGATTGTGGGACTCATCAGTTGGTAAAGCGATGGCAGTGTTAATCCTAAGCTCGTGGGTTCTAAGCCCAACTGAGACCTGCATTTATCGGGTAGCGGGTGCTGAAGTGACAATTAAATTTCTTTACATTAGAAAGGGTTGAATGAAAAAGCATATCAGTGCAACTGTGGAAAAATCGGCCAATGCAAGCATATATATATATATATATATATATAGATGTGTGTATATATATATATATCACCAAAGACCTGGAAACGCTTGGAATTCAAGGATGTTTTTTCCAAACTTGTTCAGTCTGCTGGATGTTTTCGCAAAACGTTTCTGTCGACCTGAGATAGTTGGACTTGGTCAATAATAATTGTCACTCTGTTGCGCCTGAGCGCTGTATACACTACTGGATGTATTTTAAATTCTGTGAAGGGTATTGGAGTCTTTTTTGAAAATTTACTTGGATGGCTGCCTATAGTTTAACGTCAGGGTATTGCGAAGAAAAACTCTGGAAACTCGAAAACCACTTTATTTTTGAGCGACACCGAGATTTCACCGAGACCGAGACTGGCCAAGTCTCGGCTTTTGGGCGAGACGGAGGCCGAGACTCCCAACCCTGTTTAACGCTCCCCCTTTTTTGTTTTAGTTTCTATTTTTTGTTTTTTTTACTATTGTTTGTTCTGTGGTTTCAGTTGCTCCCGAGTTTCAGTGCCACCTGCGCATCGCCCTGTTTGCCCTGCTGCACCGGCTCTACGGCATGTATCCCTTTCATCTGGTGGAATTTCTGCAGCTGCAGTTTCGCAATTTGACCCCTGACCGTCAGATCATTTTTGATGATGTTCTACGAGTAAGCAGGAAACGTATGTACACTGGGTTGGGACCCCATCCTTCCATTTTAAATACATTTTATATATATATCCATCAAACACTAAAAATTTTCATACGGCCCCGGTAAATCTGCCGCTTTTATTATTGTATCCCTGAGAATCCTGGGTAGACTAGAGGTTAATTCCCTGGCCTGGCTCTAAACATGCTTAGAGTCTGACAAGACACCCCGCTCCTCTGTAGGGGTTAAAGATTCTGAGGTTCCCTTTTCTCAGCGGGGAGTTCGGATCTTAGCTGGGAACTCTCTTTCCCCGGTGGAGAGTATACTAAATACCGGAGACTGCGTAGAACTTGGCGACAATTATGCGCTGATCCCGATGCCGGAAGGAGCTCGCAAGAGGGCTACCTTATCGGCTAAGGGTGAAGCAACTATGGTGGAGAGTGGAGCTTAGGTGCGATATTCACACCCATTCTCCTGCTCTTCAAACGTAGTACCATCCTCTGGAGATGGGCTTAGTTGATGAGAAAAATGTGACTTCTGTCTGTGTCTGCATTAGAGCTGATCCGGGTTTTCTTTGGTTAGGATCCGTAGACTTCATTTGTGAGCTGCTAAAGCCTTCGTTCTATGATAGGCAGCAAATGGTCTGTTTCGGTATAAGTGGGTATACGTATAGCCGAGCGGTTTTGTAGAGCTTGGTAGGCTCTGTTAGTTATTCTCCGGCATTTAAACTTGTTCAGTAAATTGTTGTGTGCTGGGAAGCCTTCGATGAACGGACTCAGCCACAACGGACTTCATTAACTTTACCGGGACGCAAAGCCTCAAAGTGAGGCATCATCACAGTGGGGAAGTCAATCCTGCTGGATTTGACCTATGGCTCCCATAGGTCGACTGTTCCGACCCCAAAGTAACCAATCCTTCTGAGAGATAAACGTAGCATTTCTATAAACTTTCGTGTTAGATCGCCGCACACTACCCTGGGCTTATTCAAGTGTGGGGGGGCATTATAATCGACTCCCTACCAAAATCAGAGGGTGCTCCTTTTGGTACTGAATTTAGCCCTGAAAAAATTCTAAGAAGGCCAATTTTTCAAAAATTTTAACTCGTTTTTTGCCTTTTTGACCAGTAAATCTGCCTATCTTTGTGACAAAAATAAACTTTTACTGTGTATGTTAGTGCTATTTTAAGCCTATTTTTAGAAAACTTTTCGCTCCCCCAAAATTTCTTGCCCTTTGGACGTATGCAGGATTTGGGGGGGGGGGGGTTGGGGCAAGGAGCTGCCCTTGAAAAAAATCCCTAAAATCAGCCCAGCTACCTAAGTAGGTATTGCTATGTTGTTTTTATTGATTATAGTAAGTTTTTAGGGTGGCTGGGTTGGCCAGGGCTCACGGCTGACATACATCTTGAATGAAATCTCTAGTTTTTTGTTTTAGCCATTGTTGAGCTTTGTGAAATTTAATCCTTGTCTCATTATTGGCTCAAAGGACTGGGAAATATCCAAAGAGCGGTACGTATGTATATACATAAAACACAATTGCTTACACTTTTTATTATTTGTTTTTTTAGAATTTTTTAAAACTTTTAACAGAACACGACACGTGATTCTTCTAATATAGATGTGAGCATAGGATAACGTGGGGGGTGCAGGCCACCCCCAGACCGACAAAAAACGGGCAGACCCCCTTAGCGAAAAGGAAAAAAGGGCAGACCCTCTCGTCTAGAAAGGAAAAAAGGGTAGACCCCTCAGCGATTTTCACTAAATGGTAATTTTTTAGCAAATTTTAGCGGTTTTTTTCAAAAAATCGCTAAAAATTGTCATTTTTTTACTAATTTTTGGTCAAAAACGTTAAAAATTCGCAATTTTTGCAAATTTCGGGGCTGACCCCCTTAAAATTTTGGATTTTTTCAGGGGTAGACCCCTCGCCGAGGTCGGTAATGTATGGATGTTAGCCGTTATTGTGCTTAGTAGCATGTTCGACCTACCTACCTATGTATATATATATTGTTGCAACTGTAGAGGCGTGTCCTCCAAAATGTCACTACAATCTGTGGACGAATTCAAAGTTAAGCTGGTTTCTATTGTACATACGTGAATGGCTCAGTTTGTAGACTGTGGGGGCCTAGACCGGCAAAGGGTTGTGGGTTCGATCCCCGTCTCAGGTCCGAATTTTTGGGGTCGGAGGTGCGGTAGCGACACATGTCAGTTTCGTTCACTTCTTTCATAATATTCTCTAACCATTTACCTTATGTCTGTCTAACTTCGGACGCTTTTTCATTGCAGCTGGTTTCGCATGGAACCCCACGATGTGATCATGGAGTGTTCTCGCATTTCCCTCGACCCGGGCGAAGAGACCGGACCCGGCACTGGGTCTTTCCCCCCGGGCAGCCTGGGGGTGACCCCAGCCGATTCTGGGGCAGCCCACCAACCCTCGCTGGCTCAGGCTTCTGGGGTCAGCTCTGCAGAACTGGGGCTCAGTGGGCTGGGGGAGTTAGGTCATACTTTTGCGGGTCGCCCGTCAGCCTTGTTTTCAGCGGCGGGTAGAGGTGCATCAGCGCACAGCTTATCCTCGGTTCGATCTATTGGTGAGTTTTTTGAACGGTTGATTACCACCGGATCAATTTGTATTTTATATTATTTATTTTTTGATGTCATGGATTTATTGATTGCTTCTGAATTTAGATAAATTTATGTTTTACCCTGAATTTTCCAGTGTGTAATGTAAAGCATTGTGATGAGAAATTCTGGATTACGTTCATATAAGATTTTGCGAATAATTTTTTGGATTTTTGTAATTTTCTGTTTTGTATTGTCTGTGTTTTGCACTTTGTTTCCCCCTTTTTTCAGACAAACCGATATCGTGCATTTCGCAAGGGGGTGATTCTTCGTCCAGTATACCTGCCAGTAGTGCCAACAACAGTAGCAACCAGATTTTCCCGCTATTTATCGAACTGCCGCATCGCGACCCAACGCTACTCCAAGGTTTGGCCGGCCAGCCACCGTCCAGTGACGAGCCCAATCCTAGAACCACGTTTGGAAGTGGGGCTCGCTCAGCGCCACCTGTCAATCAAGCCCCGATCTTTGCCCCTGTGACGGCAGAATCAACTGGACCACCCACATTGCCTGAGCAGGGTCTGGGATTTGCGCATGCGCAAAATCAGAAACCGGCTCAAGGGCCTGCTTCGCATGGGCAATCTGACAGGGAACGATTGGAGCCAGCGCCTGCTAGTGCTACTGAGGATGAAACTCTGTGGAGTCCGTCTGTAGCATTGGGTAAAAAAATTGATTTTTTTAAAGTCGCTTTTGTTTTTTTCAATGCTTTTTTGTATTCCAAAATGTTGCTATAATAGTGATGGGCACTGGATATCCGGATAATGTCCGAATTGAGAAAAATATTTATGCGGATATACGGTTACATTTCACATAAGTAATGAAAAATTAGGAAATTTTTGACAAAAATTTCAAAAATTCTAAACTATTATTCAAAGCTTTCTCTGAACATATTTTTGAAACCAAGGTTGTGGCTTGGCCGTATGATAGAATTTTGCAGCGTACCAAAAACATTATCGGAAAAACTAAAAGTTTAGCTGCGTCAAAAAATTTGGTTGAACTTAGGGTAAGGTAAGGTAATGCTGCTATAATGTAATAAATTCATTGCTGTTTTTAATGCTCTGGTTTCTCGTGTAACTAGTTAGGATCATAGGTTAACGCGGGGGGGTCTGGGGGGGGTCCAAGCCCCCCCAACCCGGACAAGGTACAAGCCTTATCCCCGTCGGGGACAAGGAGTGACGAAAAAATGGCCAAGGAGTAACCAAAAATAGCCGGAAAAAATCAGTTTTTGCAGTAAAATTTCAAAAAATTTCCGGCTTGGCCGCAATTTTTTACCTAAAATTTTTAAATTTTCGGTAAAATCGGGCAAAATTTTGAAATTCTTCCAAAAATTGAAGATTTTTGCAAATTTTGGTAAAAAAATTGCAAATTTTAATAAAATTAGCGTTAATTTTTCGAAAAATTTTATAAATTTATTCTTGAAGTACAAGCCCTCCTGAAAATTCTTGTTCAAGGTACAAGCCCCCTCAAATTTTTATGGGGACAAGCCCCCCAGGACCCGACCCTATGTTAATGTATGGTTAGGATAGCTCTGTATTATGTGCATTTTCATGACTTCCAATCTGTATTTTATAATTGACGTTTCAGGGGCGTATCCAGGACTTTGAAAAGGGGGAGATTCAACCCAAAAGGAGGGGGGAGGTTCAGACCTATGTTAAATTGTTGCAAATATTGACTTAAAATTTCTATTTTTCTCCAACACCTGGACCAAAATAAAACCAAAACCCCAGCCCCTCTACCCCCCCCCCCCCCTTGGATACTGAACGTCCCTGCAGTCACATATTATTGTACTTGAGTACGCATACATACGTACGTGTACTATCCAATTGTGTTCTAGTTTTTTTGCTTTATCCCTCCAGGGGTCCAGGGGCCCGTTGCATAAAAAGTATTACTAACAAATTATTAGTGATTAGTTGCTTAGTGTAGCGGTTTGATTGAAAATAGCTAAAGTTGTGGAAGACCCTGAAGGATATTCTACAAGTAGGAAAAATGCTCCTTGCAGTCGCATGTAAAATGCAATATGAGCTATGATGGTCAACATTTAAATATGTCAAGGACAAGATTTAAAACGTCTAATATGAGCCAGCATCTAAATCGGTAAAGGACAAGCTGTAACTGGCTAATATGAGCCGCCACGTTTCTCTTGGGCTCATATTGACGCTCGCTGCCGTGGTTTCAACGGCTTGACATCACGACGACCCCTTACCATCTTGCCTACAGACTCTTTACTTTTATTCCCAATCCCAAGTCTGAACAAATCCTCACCGTCTTGCGTAATGTCATTAGCTTCATATAATGTTTGGTTATATATATATAGGTGTCCTGTCTGAATCTATCTTCACTAGCTCAAACATCGTATTTAAGGTATATACATATATGTGAACACTTTAAGCAGCTAAAGTTCTCCCCTTTAAAGTTGAATTAAGTGGCATATACATTTGGTATAAACCAGTTTTCTAAATCATAGAAACACACTGCAAACTAGAAACAAATGCATAAAACTCCTGTAAACCGGTATTCTTCAAGTCTTCAGTTTCGGCTTACTGTACACAGCACTTATATAATAAAATACACAGCTGACGAGTGACGTGTAAAAATTTGATGTGTGCTTACCCACTGATTGACTTTACTTATTGTATCAAGACCACACGTATGCCATGACAATTACGTGTACATGCGAACTTGAAAAGTGAAAAATAGTCAACTCAACTTAGTATCCTCGCGTCAATATGAGCCCAAGAGAAACGTGGCGGCTCATATTAGCCAGTTACAGCTTGTCCTTTACCGATTTAGATGCTGGCTCATATTAGACGTTTTAAATCTTGTCCTTGACATATTTAAATGTTGACCATCATAGCTCATATTGCATTTTACATGCGACTGCAAGGAGCATTTTTCCTACTTGTCCTTCTTCCAATTTTTGGGAGCGCTGCTCTTAGGCAGAAGTAGTCTGCAATTTATTACTCCCAGAAGATTCTCTATTCCAAACAATGACCACTGTCTTCGGGGGTTTGACCACTGGTCAATAGGCCACCTAGACCATAGTGACCAGTGGTTACTTCTGTCGGGTCTGAAAATATGCTCATTGAAACGAGCGTAGTCGATTTATTATATATTATGCCGCCAACCAAAACCCCGGAAAACGCTGTTTTAGGCGGTTTGAGCACTGGACAATAGGCCACCTAGACCATAGTGACCAGTGGTCACTTCCGTCGGTTCTGAAAATGTGCTCATTGAAACGAGCGTAGTCAATTTACTATATATGCCCCCAACCAAAACCTCGAAAAACGCTGTTTTAGGGTGTTCGACCACCGGTCAATAGGCCACCTAGACCATAGTGACCAGTGGCTACTTCTGTCGGTTCTAAAAATATGCTCATTGAAACGAGCGTAGTCGATTTACTATATATGCCCCCAACCAAAACCCCGAAAAGCGCTGTTTTGGGAGGTTTGATCACTGGTTAATAGGCCACCTAGACCATAGTGGCCAGTGGTCACTTCCGTCGGTTCTGAAAATAAGCCCATTGAAACGAGCGTAGTCGATTTACTATATATGGCCCCAACCAAAACCCCGGAAAACGCTGTTTTAGGGGGTTTGACCACTGGTCAATAGGCCACCAAGACCATAGTGACCAGTGGTCACTTCCGTCGGGCCTGAAAATATGCTCATTGAAACGAGCGTAGACAATTTACTATATATGCCCCCAACCAAAACCCCGAAAACCGCTGTTTTAGGGAGTTTGACTACAGGTCAATAGGCCACCAAGACCATAGTGACCAGTGGCTACTTCCGTCGGTTCTGAAAATATGCTCATTGAAACGAGCGTAGTCGATTTACTATATATGCCCCCAACCAAAACCCCGAAAAACGCTGTTTTAGAGGGTTTGATCACTGGTCAATAGGCCACCTAGACCATAGTGACCAGTGGTCACTTCCGCCGGTTCTGAAAATATGCTCACTGAAACGAGCGTAGTCGATTTACTATATATGGCCGGCCCTAACCAAAACCCCGGAAAATGCTGTTTTAGGGGGTTTGACCACTGGTCAATAGGCCACCTAGACCATAGTGACCAGTGGTCACTTCCGTCGGTTCTGAAAATATGCTCATTGAAACGAGCGTAGTCGATTTACTATATATGCCCCCAATCGAAACCCCGAAAAACGCTGTTTTATGGGGTTTGACCACCGGTCAATAGGCCACCTAGGCCATAGTGACCAGTGGTCACTTCCGTCGGTTCTGAAAATATGTTCATTGAAACGAGCGTAGTCGATTTACCATAAATGCCCCCAACCGAAACCCCGAAAAGCGCTGTTTTGGGAGGTTTGATCACTGGTTAATAGGCCACCTAGACCATAGTGGCCAGTGGTCACTTCCGTCGGTTCTGAAAATAAGCCCATTGAAACGAGCGTAGTCGATTTACTATATATGGCCCCAACCAAAACCCCGGAAAACGCTGTTTTAGGGGGTTTGACCACTGGTCAATAGGCCACCAAGACCATAGTGACCAATGGTCACTTCCGTCGGGCCTGAAAATATGCTCATTGAAACGAGCGTAGACAATTTACTATATATGCCCCCAACCAAAACCCCGAAAACCGCTGTTTTAGGGGGTTTGACTACAGGTCAATAGGCCACCAAGACCATAGTGACCAGTGGCTACTTCCGTCGGTTCTGAAAATATGCTCATTGAAACGAGCGTAGTCGATTTACTATATATGCCCCCAACCAAAACCCCGAAAAACGCTGTTTTAGGGGGTTTGATCACTGGTCAATAGGCCACCTAGACCATAGTGACCAGTGGTCACTTCCGCCGGTTCTGAAAATATGCTCACTGAAACGAGCGTAGTCGATTTACTGTATATGGCCCTAACCAAAACCCCGGAAAATGCTGTTTTAGGGGGTTTGACCACTGGTCAATAGGCCACCTAGACCATAGTGACCAGTGGTGACTTCCGTCGGTTCTGAAAATATGCTCATTGAAACGAGCGTAGTCGGTTTACTATATATGCCCCCAATCGAAACCCCGAAAAACGCTGTTTTATGGGGTTTGACCACCGGTCAATAGGCCACCTAGGCCATAGTGACCAGTGGTCACTTCCGTCGGTTCTGAAAATATGTTCATTGAAACGAGCGTAGTCGATTTACCATAAATGCCCCCAACCGAAACCCCGAAAAACGCTGTTTTATGGGGTTTGACCACTGGTCAATAGGCCACCTAGACCATAGTGACCAGTGGTCACTTCCGTCGGTTCTGAAAATATGCTCATTGAAACGAGCGTTGACGATTTACTATATATGCCCCCAACCAAAATCCCGAAAAACGCTGTTTTAGGGGGTTTGACCACTGGTCAATAGGCCACCTAGGCCATAGTGGCCAGTGGTCACTTCCGTCGGTTCTAAAAATATGCTCATTGAAACGAGCGTAGTCGATTTACTATATCTGCCCCCAACCGAAAACCCGAAAAACGCTGTTTTAGTGACTTTTCCAAACTTTGACCCTAACTTTGACCCTGGGCGAGGTGCCACGGGGCCATGCTGACCAGTGGTCACTTCGGGCGGTTTCGGCAGTATGCTCATCGTGTTCAGCGACCCCGATTTACTATATATGGGCACCATCAAATGGCCGAAAATAGCCGTTTTTACGGACTTTTCCCAACTTTGACCCTGGGCGAGGAACCACGGGCGCCATGGGGCCTGAGGGTCACATCCATCGGTTTCGGCAGTATGCTCATCGTTTTCAGCGACCCCGATTTACTATATATGCGCACCACCAAATGGCCAAAAAATGCTATTTTAGACGACATTTTGACAATTTTCTGTGTTGGGACCTCGAAAAATTCTCCCAACGTCGATTTTTCCATTTTTGACCATCTGTAAAAATCGACCCAGAGCGAAATTCGGAAATCAAACATAAACTTGATCTGGACCATAACCTAGATAATCAAAAATTAGTATAGAAAAATTTTTCCTATGGGCCGTTTGAAAAATCGGTGTGCGCAAAAATCGCCCTATAAAAGTGGTCGATACAGAGAAAAAAAACCCACTTTTAAACTTGTATCAAAAAGTCGATTTTTTCAAAGTTCATTTTTTCCGGGCAAGTTTGGTATCATTCGAAAGCTCTTGGCCTGGAGATTTCAAAAATGTAAACTTTAGCTCTCAACTCCCTACCGTTAATTAGTTATGGCTAATTAACAGTTTCCCTAATCCGCAAAGTGCCTTTATAGCTCATATTATGAGGGGCGCTCCGCGCACCCTCATGATATCATAGGGGGCGCGGTAGCGACCCCTATAATATGAGTGAAAATGCTCGAATGACCGTGTAAAACAAGGCTGCGCAGAAGCTGCGCAGATTCCTGCGCAGATTATGTGCGCAAAAAATTGTACGTGTCGAGTTTAGTATATTTGCCAAGTTTCATCCCCGTACCACTTTCCGTTAAAAAGTTGTCCCAAAAATCGCTTACGAGAGTGATGTTTTTTTTCCGGTTTCTCGCTTTTGATGTCTCATAAGGGGGTTTTGTAGCTTGAATAACTACAGATAGAAAAATTTTTGCCTATGAAACCCATATATATTCTTGTAGTACAAATCAAAAATAAGAAAATAAGCTAGTTTTTATGCCTCCCAGGGCCGGAAAAAATTTTTGGCTGGGGGCCAAAGTCGGCCAAAACGCTAAAATGGCCAAAAAGTATGCTTGAAAGGCGCCTTAATAAGTCAGATTGAGCTATATATGGGGCAATACTGACTATATGGTTAAACAGTACACATATCGGGGTCGTTCAAATGCTATATGATTTTCCGTGTTCGTGCGTAATTTTTCGGTACTGGCCGGCCAAAGTTGGTGAATTTTGGGTCGAACTTTGAACTTAATTTTTTCGCTTATTTTGCTATATGGGTGGCTCAAATTTTGCATAGAAAGGTTTTTTGGGACGGAGAATCGATTCCCGCTATCAGTTTTGCTGCCCGAGTAACCCAAGTTGCTGGGCTGGTTCCACTTGACCGTCTGAGGGGTCATGTCGGTAACCGCTTCCCGGAGGTCCATAGTAAACTTTACTTTGCCTCTCCAAACTTTGTCTATAGGGGTTTTCTGGTGCGCCCAGCTCATTCCCGGTGTCCGTTTTGCCGTCTGACCCACCCATGATCTTGCTGTGCTGGTTCCACTTTGCCGTCTGGAGGGCCCGGTCGGTACCGACTTCCGGGAACACCATATAGGACTGTACATAGCCTGACAAAACATTGTCTATAGGGGTTTTCTGGTGCGCCCAGCTCATTCCTGGCATCCGTTTTGCCGTCTGACCCACCCATCTTGCTGTGCTGGTTCCACTTTGCCATCTGGAGGGTCAGGTCGGTGGGAGGTCATGGGGTCAAAAATGAAAATTTTCAAAAGTGGTCAAATTTGGTACCAAATGAAAGCCCTGAGCGAGCTGAGCAACTTTTGTCATAGAACTGCATGCTCAAAGTGGCTGTAGAGTGCTGTGGTGGGGTGGGGTGGGGACTTAGGCGATTTTCGGTCAAAAATGAAATTTTTTAAAAGTGGTCAAATTTGGTACCAAATGAAAGCCCTAAGCGAGCTGAGCAACTTTTGTCATAAAACTGCATGCTCAAAGTGGCTGTAGAGTGCTGTGGTGGGGTGGGGTGGGGACTTAGGCGATTTTCGGTCAAAAATAAAATTTTTCAAAAGTGGTCAAAGTTGGTACCAAATGAAAGTCCTAAGCGAGCGGAGCAACCTTTGTCATAGAACTGCATGCTCAAAGTGGCTGTAGAGTGCTGTGGTGGTGTGGGGTGGGGACTTAGGCGATTTTCCGTCAAAAATGAAATTTTTCAAAAATGGTCAAATTTGGTACCAAATGAAAGCCCTAAGCGAGCTGAGCAACTTTTGTCATAAAACTGCATGCTCAAAGTGGCTGTAGAGTGCTGTGGTGGGGTGGGGTGGGGACTTAGGCGATTTTCGGTCAAAAATGAAATTTTTTAAAAGTGGTCAAATTTGGTACCAAATGAAAGCCCTGAGCGAGCTGAGCAACATTTGTCATAGAACTGCATGCTCAAAGTGGTTGTTGAGTGATGTGGTTGGCTTGCTTGCTACTGTTGAAAGATATCTATACATACCTTCATGAGCATACATATATAAAATAATAGAAAACAAGAACAAAAAGTGCTCCTTCGTCGCATGTAAAATACATATGAGTCTTCGTAGGCAGGTTGTACATAAGCAAAAACTAGCCTGTAAAATACATATGAGTTCCGTAGGGAGGTTGTAAATTAAGGAAAACAAGTTGCAACCGTTTAACATATGAGCCTGTCCTACAACGAGGCTCATATTGGCGTCACAGTGCATTCCACATTAAAGCCTCATTGAACCTCAGCTTCATCCTCATTACGGAAAATTGAATAGACGTCGTGGCCCAGAAGAAATGGACTGAAGTAAACTACGACTGCTCAAGATGAACTGTACATGCAACCTGATGTTTCCTGAAACACTATGGCACACCTCTAATGCATTCTCGAAACACTTTCAAATTATACACACGCAGAATGCGTTCCCACTTGGCTGTGAGTCAGAGTGCCTCATGGCGTACCGTATTGAGCATATACACACTATAATGACTGATCAACAAGCTATGTGAAGGACAATTTGTAATGAAAAGCTTTATGCAGTATGTATTTATATAAAAGTAAAGCATATATCGGCAAATTATTCGTATTATGACATACGCCAATATGAGCCTCGTTGTAGGACAGGCCTGTGTTTTTTATTTGCTCAAAAAAGTGCGCAATGACACACTTTTTTTCTGAAATGAGCAAAAAATTTTGGGCTTGTGCGCACGCTTGCTCAGTTTTTCCAGAGTCAGAAAAAAGAAATTACTAAGATTATTCACTGAAATGGTTCATAAAATTTGCTCGTGGGTGGCAATTTTACAAAATTTTTTTAATTTTTCTTAGAGGCACCCCAGACGCAGTTACTTGCAGTCATAGCTACGCATATATATATATTGTCTTTGAAATCGAACTAAATGACGAGGGTATGCAACTCATTGTAAATTCATATTTTCACATATACTCTTTGAGTATTTGACTACACTATCACCGGAAAAATTTTTTCTGTTGCCTTTATTTTTCAACTTTCTGCTTTGGGTAGTGGACTTTTTGGTGTTTTTATAGAATTTGGCAGCTTCTGAGGGCTCCGATTCCCTTGTATGGCTTGTTGATTTATATATGCGCCAATCAGGCTATTCATTTTTTAGTATATATATATATATATATATATATATATATATATATATATATATATATATATATATAGTTGTTTATATATATATATATATATATTTGATGTAAGACAAGCTGTCGTTCTGAACATTCTAAAAATGTCATGCAAATATATATGTACGTAATCGTAATTAAACTAAATTATAGTAATTTCGGCTATGCGCACTTTGTTAACGAATTGCGCAAAAAATTTAGAGGCAGTGCGCAGAAGAGCGCAAAAGAGTTTGAGCAAATAAAAAACACTGGGACAGGCTCATATGTTAAGCGGTTGCAACTTGTTTTCCTTAATTTAGAACCTTCTACGGAACTCATATGTATTTTACAGGCTAGTTTTTGCTTATGTACAACCTGTCTACGAAGACTCATATGTATTTTACATGCGACGAAGGAGCACTTTTTGTTCTTGTATACGTATGTCGTTTTGTAGCCTTTGAGATGCTCTAACGAACTATGTATTTAGAAATTGGTGTAAAATTAAAATTTGAACTTAGCCAAAGGAATAACCTTAAAAAACCGCGTTTTCTCTGATATTTGTCATCAAAACTATTGAGTTGCAGAAAATTATTGAAAGTTTTGGCCATTTTTTAATTAGTCACTTCATTATCTACAAAATAATATCGAAAACACCAAAATTTGTTGGTTCAATTAATGCTGCTGCACTATTTCAGCTAATCACTAATAATTTATTAGTAATACCTTCTTTTATGCAAGGGGCCCCAGTCTCTTTTCCAATTCAGGTCTGTTTATAGTTTAATTTTCTACTCTTTTTTCAGGCTTATCCACTCCGCCTCCTTCCCGCCCCAGAAGCCCGGTGAGTACGACCCTGTCCCGGTCTGGTTCCATTTCATTTTCCAGTAGACAGCATCATTATTCGGGTAAATTTTGTGCTGAAAGTTGTTTTTCCTTGGCTTTTCCTGAGAACTATCTGCGGAAACTATTGACAAGGCCATTATTTTCGATGATTTTCGATTTTTTTATAAATGGAAAAATAATAGGATTTTAGAATGACCGTTGTTACAGCGTTATTGTAGCTGTTTTTGTCGCAATATTTTGACACTGTGGCATAGTCTGCACGCTTTTATGTTTTATTGTGACAAGAAATTACCAAAATGTGGGACACATACACAATCAAAAAAATTGATGGATTTTTAAATATTGGTCGGGTGGCTAAAATCAAATTTTTCTCATCAATTTGGGCATTTTTTGTTAATTTCAGGATCCTCGCACGCGCCCTCCGTCACGACTCCTGATCGGCCCAAAAGTCGTCGCTATTCGGATGCTTCTGCGGTTGCTCGAAAACCATCAGTTTTGTCAGCTGCGCTGTCGAAATTGTTTAAATCTGATAAAGGTAGGTGACGATATTTGATTGACTAAAATTTTAGCTTTGAAAAATCGGGTGTGGGTAAAACACGGACCCGGACCCGGACTAGTGGGTAAAACCCGGACCCAACTTGGGAAAACCCGGACCGGGCGGGTGGGTAAAACCCGGACCCGGACCGGAGGGTAAAACCCGGACCCGGAAATATATATAAATTTTTGCCTATGTATAAATTTTCGATACGAATTACGTTGTGTATATACACTATATGTGTCTAAGTAAGTGTATACGTAAGATAATTATACATAAAGAAAGACGTGCGTATAGAAACTGCGTGTGTATATACGTCTATGCATATAAAGTGTGCGTGTGTGTATGCGTATTTGGCTTTAAATTGTTATGTTTGCTTGAGCAAATACGTAAGTGTACGTATGTAACCAGGCGCTGCGACCACCCATGAACCAATACAACCATTTGTAAAGTAAAAGCAGTCCGTCGCAAGTAAAAGTATATACGTATACACTGGATAGATATGTGAGGATATATAAACAGTAGTAAAGTGTGATACATATAGCTGTATATGTTAAGTAACTCTAACGGAAACTCCTACATTGTATATATAATATATAGCAGAGACGAAATGCTAAAATGCTAGCGTTAATGCAATATAGGTATTGATTAAGTCTGCCAAGCTTAGCGTTTTATCAAATGTGGTCCGGGTCCGGCTTTTACCCAGTCAGGTCCGGGTCCGGGTTTTACCCGTCTGGTCCGGGTCCGCGTTTTACCAACCTAGTCCGGGTCCGGTCCGGGTTTTATTCTTTGGTCCGGGTACGGGTTTTACCCACCCAGTCCGGGTCTGGTCCGGGTTTTACCCACCTGGTCCGGGTCCGGGTCCGTGTTTTACCAAGACCCGAAAAATCTAGGAGATTTTCGAAGCATTTTATGTTATACTTATCCTACTGTTAGGCAGACATGAGTTTAACCTGTAGTAAATATCTTATCCATGTAGATTAAGCTTGGAGTGTTTTCAGCTTGTTTAAATTACCACTGAATACATTCATAGTTGCCTCAAAGATTAGGCTGTGCTTCATTGTTTGCCTGTGATTTTACGGGATACTTTTTAGAGGATTTACCCCTCGTGCCTGGGCGGGGAGTTCGGAGGGATTGTTTTGCAAAAGTGAGCCAAAAATTGCTATTTTGTAGGCGGAAACTCAAAAAGTTCTTAAAATGCCTGGGTTTAGGCCTGAAATGGCCATTTATTCAGGCGAGGCCGGAAAGTTTTTGTCAATTTACCCATTTTTGGCCAAAATGTAGACCTCATTAAGGAAGAAGCCGAAAATTCCGGGGGGGGGCGATTTCTAGCGGAGGAGGTCGGTTTTGGGGGGGGGGGCGTCCCGCTTCCCCCCCACCGTAAAACAACCCTGATTTCAAGTATATAGTTATTTTTTGTTGAAAGTCATAGTCATTTTTTGATATTTTTATGTTTTTAGGACGATTTTTAACGAATTTTTTATTTTGATTTTTGATGATATTTAGACAGTTCATCTCCCGGCAGTTCTGTACCCACCTCCCCTCTACTACGTCTGGACTCGGCAACGGCTGGCAGTGTTGCCGATCACACCTCTGGAAGTCGGACCTCCCAGCACGACTCATTCCAGTTTCCCCCTGAGTCTGGGTGTCCCCCGCCCCTGCTTCGGGGACGACAATTTTCGGGGGGTCCGGCAGGGGGGCTGCCCGAGCGACCGCCTCCCAATCGGGCCCTGTCCCTGGCTGACCGAAACAGCAGCGGTTCAATGATATCGCAGGCTACGCCGCCCGAGATTGCGGAAGAAGCTGAAGAAGATCAGGTCTGTTTTTGAGCTTTTTTTGGATTTTTTCTGACTATTTTTTGTTTAAGTTTGTAATCTTCAACTTGGTATTGTTTCATACATATGTAAACAGTAACAGAGATTGTAGACGTTTCTACGACAGTGTTGAATTCTTACTTTCTTGATGTATATATCCGATAATTTCTTGGATATTGGGGGGGGCCTGGAATTAGTCATGCAATTTCTTGGATATTGGGGGGGGCTGGAATTAGTCATGCCAAAACAAATTTGGTCCTGTAATTTGATTTGGTCTAAATTTCGATTAATTTTTGTTCTTAGAAATCACAATATTTTTCCTGTCTCTTCTGTTTTTCTTTCAGTCATCCAGTGAATTGGTCAGTGATGGACGACTGAACTTTGATCTAGTATCAGATTGTAGAGCAGCCGAACAACAACAACAGCAACAACACCAGCAGCTGCAGCTGCAATCCGGTAGCAGGCCGCTTGCAACTGCACCCGTTGCGAGTCGTCCGTTGGCCCAAGAAGGGTGCCATCCTTCTATTTCGATGGCTGACTCCTCAGTTGCGGACTACTTTGCCAACGAACAGGCTGTGACACCGAAAGCTTCGGCTTGCCTGACGACGCTAGCCAGCACAGTTGCCTTCTCAAGTCTGCGTGTAGTGTCATCGACACCCGCGATACCGCTAACCCAGACTATTTCGATGCTGAGCAGTGGGAATGGAACACCTCCGCCCAACATGCTGTGTTTGGCGGATCTGACGGCTCGAGCTGTTCCAGCTAGCGGTATGACGTCTGGTTGGATTGTGGGGGCCACGAGCTCCAATCCTAGGATTTCTTCTGAGGGCTCGTTGGCAATTCCTGACTCCATACAACCGCCAACCACCTATCCCCCTCCTGGGCGTGAAGGTGCCCTGACGGCAAATTCGGATTCTATCAGCTCTGCTACCACCAATAGCAGTGGTGGTGATAGTTCGGCTTCTGCCATTTCCTCGACTGAGCTGGATTTTCCTCCGCCCGCCCTTCTCTCCCCTACCCAAAAGGCTCGAACCCTCCCGCTAGAACGTCGTCGCGGAATGGGGGCAGAGGTGCCGATACCGGGTGGGGCTGAGCACCCCACTTCGTCCAGCCTACTGAGAACCTCGTTTTCACCGCCTGAGCGCGGTGAACTGCCCCGGCTGACCATGTCAGACTCTGTGTCCGATTTTATGGCCAAACTCAACCGGCAACGATTTGATTCGGAGTGTGGCCTACCGTCCCACCCCAATGGATCGGGGCTGACCAGCCCCGAGTTTTTGGATACCGCCCCTCCAGCTGTTACGATGGCGGTTGGTGACCTACCGTTGGCAGATCTGGGGGAACCGGTGCTCCTTTCCTCTGGGCAGATACCGGATGGGGCTGACCCGGACCCTCGACCCGCGGAACTTGTCCCGACATCCACTGCTTTGGATGAGGTGGAGTGTATTGAAGAGCAACTGCCGTTGGATCAGCTTACTCCGGGGAAATGGGAATGGTTGGTTTGTTGCTTTACTTTATGTACGTTTTGCTGCGCTGTGCTGTATTTAGGAGCCTTGAAAATCCCGGGCGGGGGGGACAAAGATTACCAAATTTAGTGTAGTAACTCAAATTATTAAACTTACGATAAATCATGAAGAAATAATGAAAAACGCCTGCCTGCAGTCACTAAGGTCGTAGCCTTAGTTTGAACAGGAGAGAGCCAATGGGCGCGGTGAGCGCTCTTACCCAGGGAGAACTATTCCCTGGAGCTCCTGCCTGGTTGACCAAAGAAGGACAGCCAGCTCGGCTCTATCTGTGCTGCAACATAGCCATAGAAGGTTTTATCAAAACCTCTTTGTTGTGCTATGCACAGAAAGAGGACTGCAGTGGCCAGCGGATCTCCGTAGAGATACAAACAACATTTACGTCAAGAAAATGAAGTAAACGCTGGCCAGCAGGCGGATCCACGAAGGATACAAGGCATTAATCATGAAGAAATAATGGAAAACCGCGCCGCGCCCATTGGCTCTCTCCTGTTCGGACTAAGGCTACGGCCTTAGTGACTGCAGGCAGGCGTTTTTCATTATTTCTTTATGATTAATGCCTTGTATCCTTCGTGGATCCGCCTGCTGGCCAGCGTTTACTTCATTTTCTTGACGTAAATTTACGATAACTGATTTACGGTTAAGCTCAGCTCAGCTTAGCATTCTTTGTATGGAAAAAAGAAGAGAGAAATATAAGAAGGAAAGTTGAAATTCTAGAACATGCTCCATAATATTGTGTTATAGGATTTTTGTTTTTCTTGATTTTTCTTTTTCTAAAAGTGTTCCGTTTTAGTGTTTTTTTAAATAAAGTTATTTTTGAATTTTGTCTTCTTTTTTTGCAGGAAATCCTCTGCTCGAATCCGCAAACGTTCCCTGTCCTGCCCCAGCGATGTGAAGAAACCAGGGGCCCCGATCGTGTCCACGACAACCGGTGCTCTGATTGGTCCCCTCCGGCCCCCTGCCCCTCCATTGGCCCAAACTACAGCGCCCTCTAGCGTGCCCCTGAGCCGATACCCCCACCTGCCTATGGCCACCCTAGGTATCCCTCAATCAGCTCAGTCGGTCACAACGACCTCTTCGGCTGCTTCGGGCCGGCCCGGCAGCTGGCCGGCTGTCCAACCGGCCCGGCCCATCGCTTCGCAGACCACGCCGGCCCCACTTCTGAAGTTTTGGACGGCAGCCCTGCCACTACAGTGGACGTTTGGTGGGCAGCAGA
This sequence comes from Trissonchulus latispiculum, assembly GCA_030248195.1. NCBI lineage: Eukaryota > Metazoa > Nematoda > Enoplea > Enoplida > Ironidae > Trissonchulus > Trissonchulus latispiculum. The sequence continues at coordinate 18,477 of JASAND010008958.1, read as the reverse complement.
TATCCACATGTACGTAATATTTGTTGTCTCAAACACGATTTGCTTTTCTTTTGCTGTCTGCAGCTGCTGTTCTGTGCTTTTTGAGTGGGGGGCCTCCCACTCGACCCCTCCCCCCCCACTCGGCATCACTCCCACTTTTTGGGCTTCTCCCACTCACTATAGGGTGCGCAGAAAATGCCAAATGTTAAGGATTTTTGGTCAAAATATTCAAACATTTTCCGGTTTCGCCGGAATTTTTTGCCGGAAGTCTAAAATCGTCTATTTTGGTAGGTACTCAAACTCAATTTTTGAGCACTTTTTAGCATAGCAATAGGATATTGGGATGCTATCAACGTCTAAGCCCGGGTTAAATTCATGTGTTAAGGATAGGCAAGGCATACCCAGGTTTGCGACTTTACGGCCCCCAGCAGGATTTTTTTGGTTTTCGGATTTGCGTCAACCTTGCGTCCCGCTAAATTTAAGTTGCGTCCCGTTAAGAAATTTTGCGTCCAGGCAGAAATCTTGTTTTAGCGTGTTTTTTAGTGCAAAAATTGTTTTATTTATAAAAATTTCGATAAATTCTTTAGTGCAAAGCTATTTAGACTATTTAGAAAGCTGATGCTGCTTAACGGTAATGCACGATTACAGGACTACCTACCAAGAATATAGATGCGTCCAACATACACGACGGGGGGGTCTGGGGGGCGGTGCCCCCCCGAAGGTGGAGGATTTTTTTGAAATTAAAGAATAATCCGTAATGGTAATGTTTAAAAAGATTTTATTTGGCGTCTGTTGCAGAACTTAGTAATTTTCGATATATATATATATACAAGAAATAAAAATGCTCCTCTGGAGCATGAAAAAAGTAATATGGGTTGTGGTGAGGTTGTAAAATCAAGAGAGGACTAGTCTTTAAAATGCTTAATATGGGGCTAGGTTCAAAAATAGAAGAGGACTAGGTTGTGAGCGAATTAATATGGGCACAGCTTCGCCGAACAACCCATATTCGCGGTTTGTCAATGTAAATTATTATGCATATCCACGATACATTTAGTTTATAGTTCATAAATAATCTACAGCTACGGTATGTGTTCGAGCTTTATTCGAACTTTTATTTTAGTAAGCGTTTTCTTCGATAAATGCTTTATACTAACCTGCGCAATTTACGTATCCATTTATACGGAAAATTTATATTCAAGAATAATTTAGGACTCTCCGACGATCTTCTATTTCCTCCGACTTGGACCAATAGCTTTAGCATCATAGCCTTAGATCTCTCCTAGTAGTAGAGCCTGCCGTAGTCCAACACAACAAAATGATGATAATTTTCGTATATATTCCTAGCTAGTCTAACAGTGCATGCAAACAGCTATATTCAATGAGTATTCAACGTTTAAATTTTTTATTGACTGACATTGATAGCTCTAAGCTAAGACGAAACGTGAAATCCCGCGAATATGGGTTGTTCGGCGAAGCTGTGCCCATATTAATTCGCTCACAACCTAGTCCTCTTCTATTTTTTGAACCTAGCCCCATATTAAGCATTTTAAAGACTAGTCCTCTCTTGATTTTACAACCTCACCACAACCCATATTACTTTTTTCATGCTCCAGAGGAGCATTTTTATTTCTTGTCCTTCTGTCATTTTAAAGGATCCCTTTCCAGCAATGCGGTAATAGATACAAGGAGCTTGAACAGTGCCGTAGGTAGAACAGAAAACTGATTATATAAATATATAGTACCACTGAATTCTCACCTCCGCCCCAAGCTTCGGCCGCTGCTGCAACCTGTGTTTGTGGGTAGTATAAGGAGTAAAACTCTTCTCCTCCCCAAAAATGCCGAAAGATGCCCCACGGGCCGAAAAACGTTGTTTTAGTCGGTTTGACCAGTGGGCAGTAGGCACCCTATACCATATTGACCAGTGGGTAAAGGTCATTTTAAAGGTTCCCTTTCCACAGGGGACTAACGCAGATAAGGAGCTTGAACAATGCAATAGGCAGGGCAAATGTGAGCAAATGGGCTTTCATTTAATATCAAACATGACCACTTTTGAAGACTTTAATTTTTGACCCACGCCGGCCACCCACCCACAGGTCGGTGGAGCCACTTTTTGTGGCTGGTATAATGACAAAACTTGATAGCCTCGCCAAGGGCTTTCACTAGATACCAAACATGACCACTTTTGAAGACTTTCATTTTTGACCCACACCGGACCCACTGTGGGTGGGGCACCCACCCACAGGTCGGTGGGGCCACTTTTTGTGGGTGGCATAATGACAAAAGTTGATCGCCTCGCCAAGGGCTTTCATTTGATACCAAACTTGACCACTTTTGAAGACTTTCATTTTTGACCCACACCGGACCCACTGTGGGTGGGGCACCCACCCACAGGTCGGTGAGGCCACTTTTGTGGGTGGCATAATGACAAAAGTTGATCGCCTCGCCAAGGGCTTTCATTTGATACCAAACTTGACCACTTTTGAAGACTTTCATTTTTGACCCACACCGGACCCACTGTGGGTGGGGCACCCACCCACAGGTCGGTGGAGCCACTTTTTGTGGGTGGCATAATGACAAAAGTTGATGGCCTCGCCAAGGGCTTTCATTTGATACCAAACTTGACCACTTTTGAAGACTTTCAATTTTGACCCACACCGGACCCACTGTGGGTGGGCGCTGTGGGTCAGGGGTCACATCCACCGACCTCAGCAGTATGCTCATCGTTTTCAGCGACCCCGATTTACTATATATGGGTACCACCCCAAGGCCGAAAAACGCCATTTTTAGTGACTTTTAGGCCATTTCTAGTAAAAGTGGGACTTAGAAACTTTTCGCCAAAACAGGCCAAAAAAATGCAAAGTTTGGGCCCATCTCCTGAAAGCTAGGGAGCAAAATTAAAAAATCCCCCTCGTTACTTTATGCACCCCTACTGTAGTTTTCGAACAAAAGATACTAGACCTCTCCAGCTTCTACCCAGTTCTAGAAAAGTGTGACCAAAATTTGCGAAAAATAGCGAAAGTCCGACTTTGGGACCTTGGCACAGAGCCAAAATTGGCCAGGTGCCAAAATGACCAAAAAAAGGTAGCATGGGGGGATCCTGTCTACCAACATATAATAGTAGTATGGTGCCAAAATGCCCACATCGTTCCAACACTTCGCCGTAAAATGCATTTCCAATAAGCGTTATTCACCGAGAAAAAAAAAAAAAACAAACGCACGGTAACTATCGCCTAGTGCAAAAATTCGAAGTTTCGAATTCGAACCAAAAGTATGGTGGTACTTGTAGTACTACTCGAGTTGTTTACGATGGTAACCTTTTTACCACTCCCGGACCTCTAATTAGCTGGCACCAGGCCAACACGGTCTCCAGGGGGCCGCGCAGACGCCTTTTTACCCATATTATGTAGGGGCGCTATCGCGCCCCTACATAATTATTGACACACATTATTCCGATATTTCAATGTTAGTTAAACTAATTAAAGTATTAAAAATTTATGAAATATTTAGGAATATCATTGAGAAGAAAGGTAGCAAACATTAAAACACACATTCGGTTTCGCAAACTTTGACAACTGGTGATCCTTAATAGCAGGATTATTGGAAATGAGCACCGGGGGGTCTGGGGGGCGGAGCCCCCAGAAGTTGGAGATTTTTCGGAATTACGGATTAAATCCGTTGTGGAAATGTTTAAAAAGATTATTTGGCAACTGTTACATCTATTCTAACTAAAGCTCCTAACGCTAATGCATTTTTTGTGTTAATTGCATCTGTGAATTCTTGAATTTTGAATAAACTCAGTATAAAGTCAATAGAGAAGCGTGTATGCCCCAGGCAGCGTTATTCAACTGCAAATCGGTGAAGCATTTGTAAATACTATTAACGTTAGTTACAATAAATGGATAGTGAATTGCTCGTACATAGGTCTTTTGTATTTGAAAATTTCAGAAAAATGGTAATCTTGCATTATTTTAAGTTGCCATTTGTGTATTTTTTGCGAAAAACGTTTTTTAAAGAACCAAAAAATTTGGATATTCTGCTTCTGCTACAGTTACAAATTTTGTTAATTTCGGGGTTTTACTTTAGTACTAATCTCGATCCTGCCTGACCTGTTGAATGAGAACAATATAAATGTATAAATATATATAAATGTATATAAATGCACCTAGTAATCTCTATGTATTTATTGACGTGAAATTCATGAGTTCGAAAAAATCTGATATATATGGATGCAGGTGGACAACAACTTAACAAATAACCTTGAGTAACATTGAGACATGACCTTGCACCTTGGCATTCCATGACAAAGTGGGAAACACCGGGGGTCTGGGGGCGGAGCCCCCATGACCCGAAGAAATTTTTGGAAAAAACGGAAAAATTGGTACTGGAAACATTTAAAGTTTTTACTCTTACAAAAGTGAATTTTCTCCCGAAATAATGTTGCGTCTAGCTTGCGTCCCGCTAAAATTTCATTGCGTCCAGATAAGAAACTTTGCGTCCAGACGCACATCTGGACGCAAAAAAAACCCTGGCCCCCAGTAGTCACTCAGAATCTTGTACGGATTTGCCTTTTTAACAAAGTCTTGCTGTATTTTTGGCCTGTTTTTGTATCCGTGTTCTTGTTGATTAATTATTTTGTTATATTGTTTGTTTTATTATTTTGTTTTAGCTGATGTGGTGGGGACCTTGCCCGTATCACCGCACAAATTGTTGGACAATTATTTGCGGGCTAATCAGGCTGTGTTTCGTGAAAAGTATTCTGTCAATTTGCCTCCCAACAGCACCTCTGCGTCTACCCCCACCCATGCTATGTCGGGTAAGAATGGTTGGAATGTACCTTGTGGGGGGATTTAGATCGGAGGGTACTACTTAAATCGGGGAGGAATACTAAATTCTTCATTTTGTGGGTTTTGTTCGCGAATTCTGTCCAAAATCCTGATTTGGAAACTGAGGGTCCCTTTTACTGGGGAACTGGGCTTATTCTAGTGGGGGGGGGCCATGAACGACTTCCCCCCCAAAATTCGTGCCCTCCCCCCAAAAATGCCCCCCAAAACCAAAGAGTGCCTCTTTTGGTACCAAATTTTGCCCAGAAAAATTCGCTTTGAAGGTCAAATTTTCAAAACTTCTCCTTCAGCTTCGCCGGAGGTTTTTACTAATTTTTTTGCCTTTTTTAACACTAAATCTGGATATTTTTGCAATAAAAATCAACTTTTACAGCACATGCCAGAAAAATAGTGGCATTTTTAGCATATTTTTCGAAAAAGTTTCGTCCCCCCCCCCAAATTCCTTGCCCTCGGTCTAGGTTGGAATTAAAAATGCTATAAAAATATTATCAGAGGGTAACTTTTCCTCTGTCTAGCCATTATATTGTTAGATTTTCAGCATTTTTGTGTGTTACATTTTCCATATATTATAGAGAATAGAGAAATAATGAAAAACGCCTGCCTGCAATCACTAAGGCAAAGCCTTAGTCCGAAACGATTTTCCATTCATTAAGTATTTGCGTAATTGTTTCTTCTTTTTAGAAAGTGCCCCGGGTAAAGAATTGAAACTGGCCCGTTTACAGCTGAGTCTAATGCATCAACAGTTGCTTTATGAACGATTCAAACGGCAGTGTCATGCTCTGCGCAGTCGACGATTATTTGGTAGGTGGGGATCGGATGGAATGGGAAGTTTTATTTTTTTACCTAATTTAATTAGGTGGTCGAGGGAAGGAGTCGCCCAAATATTTGCGGAAGACAGAATCTTGGAGGAAAGGGGAAGGGTTATATCCAAAACAGATTGGTTCTCCATGTTTTGAAAAAATTATTGCCTAAAATTACGTATTCCCTGTGGACAAATGTTTTAAATAATCTACGTAATGCATTGTACGTATCCAGTAGAATTGGTATTTTTTCCTACTTTTTCCCAATTTTTTCTTCGTTTTTTGATTCTCCATTTTTGAAAAAAATTATTGCCTTAAAATTACGTATTCCCTGTTGGGAAAGTGGTTGACATCATCTACTTATATAACATTGTATCCAATAGAATTCTTATTTTTTCCTACATTTTCCTAAATTTTTTCTTCGTTTTTTCAGGCCGTGTCAAACAAATCATTTCGTATGAGGAGCAAAACGCTGCTCAGCGAGAGCAGTTGCGATTTCAGGATCTGGAAATTCAAAATCTAATCGGTGCCCTAACAGCACAGCGGAAGGCCAATCGAGACTTACAGGATGACCATAACGCCAAGCACTACATGCTGACACAACAGAATCAGCAACTGGTTAAGGTAGAAAAAACTGGAAGTCGCCAACCCTAACGCGGCAGCACATTTATTGTGTTTGGAAAATTTTAGGAGTGTTTTTTGAAATTTTGAAAACAATATTACTATGTATATTGTAGTTAGACGGTAATTTAGCTGTTTTTTTCAGTTATTTGCCTGTAAAACTGGAATGTACATATGCCCGGTTGTTTTCTGTTTGAACTGCCCATCCACAATAGTTCGTTAAGGTTCTGGCTTATTTTTAGGCCAAAATTTATGGGGGTTTTTTGTGTAAAAATGCCAAAAATCGCTAAAAATGACTAATTTTAGGTGTTTTTACGCTAAAATTTTGTCAAAATTCTGGCGAAGCCAAAACATTTTTTTCAAAAATTTACGGTAAAAATGGTGAAATTTGGCAATTTTTTGGGTTATGGGGGTGAGGTCACAATTTATGGGGTGGGGGGGGGGGAAAGGTTGCCGAGTGGGGGGCCACCCCCATACCCCCGGTACAAGTAAGCCAGAGGTTAGTGTTGTTCTCTGGTTAGTGTTGTTTCCACCCAGCCCAATGGCAAATCTAGCTCAGCGAAAAGAGTCAACACAAGATGGAGAGTCCAGGCTCCAGTTTTCAGTTCTGTCCGATTCATTTTTTATTTCTTAAGTTTTTTCTGCCTATTTTATTGTAATCCTTTTCTATAGGAACTGGACACGCTACGTCAAACCCTCAGCACGCGAGAGGCCCGCCTAGCCAGCCTTGCCGAGGACAATCGGACCCTGCGTGCCCAGGTGGGCCTACTGAAACAGTCCGTCTTCGGCCTGGAGCAGGAACGTGACCAGCTGTCCGGCCGGCAAAACCAGCTGTCTGGCTGGCGTGATCAGGTGCAGGATTTAAGCCGCCGCCTCCTCGTGGCAACGGAACTAAATGGTCGACTGAAACAGGCAGTTGAGGGTCCTATGCTAGCGCAAAAGGTGAGATTGCGGCTTCTCATAATGAGGTTGGATTGTTGTTGTCTGGCTTATTTTTAGGCAAGAATTTATGCGGGGGGGGGGGATTCATGGGGTCCCATCGATGGTGGAGGGGCTCACCCAAAATGGGGGGGGCATACTTTGGGAAAATTTTAGGGGTAAAGAACTGCTAAAAATCGCTAAAAAATGCCTAATTTTAACTGATTTGAAGGCTAAAATAGTTTCGTTAAAAATCCGGCGAAACCGGAAAATTTTTTGAAAATTTAGGGTAGAAATGGGGAAATTTGGCAATTTTCGGGGTCACGGTGGGTGGTCGGAATTTATGGTTGCTCTTCGATTGAGGGGGGGGGGTTTGGAGGTCGCCGAATAGAGAGAGAGAGAGACAGCTCCCCGAGTAACAATAAGCCAGGTTTCTGACGGGGTAGAGTAGCCTTTTGTGCTTTTGTATCTTTGTGTGTGGTGCAGTGATCATACGATATTATGCTTTGCATAATGTTATTAATAACGATATTATAACGATATTATGCTTATTACACCGGGTTCTTCAGTGCTGAGGTTGGGCCCGAAAATGGTGGTTGGGGGGCGAATGGAAATTTTCAAAAATTTCTAACTTTCACTTTCTAATCTACATTGTATTGCTATTTATTTACACGTCCAATCACTGTCTAATCGCTTTCAAATCTGGAGAAATTTAACGAGGTGGAACAGTTACTATGTACGTCTTTCAAGCTCTTGAGATTTTTTGGTTTCAACAAACAAATATCAACAATTTACAAAATTTCTCCACATAAATTTTAATCCCAGTCGTAACGGAAACCGAAGGCTATTCTGAATGCTATATGTATAACAGATTATATATACATATTGATTTTATATTTGATGTTTGCTATAAAAGATTATATCCTTGGGCAGACATTTCCCACTTTTTGCAGGAAGATGACATCAAAATGCTGGCATTTTTTAGTGTTTTGAAAGGGAGGGGGAAGTGGGGGGGCGAGTCCAAGGTATAAAATACCAAAATTTTTAGCGAAAAATTAGCATTTTTTAGGTAAAACACAAAAAATCGCTGTTTTTAAGCTTAAAATTAACTTATAAGTCCATAAATTAGCTAAAAATTGAGAACATTTTTGAAAATTTGACCTCAAAAACCTAATTTTTCGACACTTTTGGGCGACCCCCAAAAAAGTGGGGGGGCTTGCCGAAAAGTGGGGGGGGGCTTTCGAAAAGTGGGGGGCCCCCCACCCCCCCCCCCACTAAAAAAATGCCAGAAATGAATCAGGCAGGCAGCTGGTAGCTGGCTGGTATTTTTCCCTGTCTCTAGTTTGAGTGTTTTTTTATCCTTTTTCTTCTGTTTTTTTCAGGTTCTAGAGGAACGTCTTCGTCAGTATCGGGAGACCAGCCGGCGAGAGTCGAACGACCTGCGTCGGCAGCTGAAACGGGAACGAACGGCCGGGGAAGCCGCTGCCCAACGAATCCTGGAACTGGAGCACTGCCTGCAGGAGAAGTCGGCCAAAGTGACCGAGGCCAAACGGCTACTGGAAACGGCACGACACTCGCAGAAGGAATATGTTCAGGTAGACTGGGGGGGGGCGCAGGGGGTCCCGGAGCCCCTATTTTTGGGTACCAGAAGGAATCGAAAAAGCCAATTTTGGTGTAAATGTGACCATTTTGTTTAGAAAAAATCACTGCGGGCCCACATCTATTTCTAGATACTCTTTTTGGTGGGGAGCACGAAGATTACTCACACGATCTAATTGAACAGGGAGCAACCTAGTGGGAGTTTTGCATATGGAAATGTTGCTTGATAGCTTTGTCAACTGGTTCCCCCCCCCCCCCTATTTTTTCAGTAATTATAAATTTCACTCTATAAAGAGTGTTAAATTTAAATGGCTTTTACCGCCCCCCCCTCCCCCGCTTTAATGTGTTTCGTTTGCTGCCGTCCTATGTATGTATTTTCTTACTCACTAAGATTTCTATACAGAGTGTTAAACCTAAATGATTTTCATCCACTCTCTATTAGTAAGTTTTTTCTCAATTCCAATTTCACATTTCTTTATTTTCATTCTCCTGTTTTTTGGTTCTGCCCTGTTTAGGCGCTCAACATGAAGTATAAGGCCATGGTAGCCGTCTGTCAACGTCAAGAAGCCTACATTCTGGACCTGTATGCGCAGATTGAAAAACTGCGGAGACCGCCCCCCGTCATTTGCGTCGGGTCTTCTTCTTCTGCAGGTGTAGCTATGGAGATGCCCCCCAGTAGTGGGCCACGCGAGATTGGGGGCTCGGTGGGTAGTCCTGCGGACCGGGGGGCGCGCTCTGGTAGTCTGACACTGGATTTGACGGCTGCGGCTGCGGTTACCTACCCGCTATCGGCCCCGGCAATACCTGGTGCGTCTGCGCACGCATGCGCACAAGCACAATTTGCGCAGAGAAAACCGAGTGGAAGATTTTAGGTTTTGAGGGAGGTTGCTATTTAAATTTTAAAATTTGTTTGTTATGAGGGTTCTGGGGGGGAGGGTCTGAATGGATGAAGTTTTGACGATTTGGTTAAGAAAGTTTTTTAAAAAGTTTTAGAATTTCACATTAGGAGTGATTTGAGAAAGTGTTTGTTTATGTTTGACTTTCTGTTGGAAAAGGGATCGAAACAGTATATTGGCTGGCATTCTTTAGGGTTTTGAAAAGGCCCCCCCTAGGGAGGGGGAGTGGGGGGGGGGGCTTCCGAAAAGTGAGTGGTGGGCGAGTCCAAGGTGTAAAATACCAAACTTTTTTGCGAAAAATTAGCATTTCTTAGGTAAAAACAAAAAGTAGCTATTTTTAAGCTTAAAATTAACTTATAAGTCCATAAATTAGCTAAAAATTCAGAAAATTTTTGAAAATTTGACCTCAAAAACTTAATTTTTCGACACTTTTGGGCGACCACCAAAAAGTGGGGGGGGGCTTTCGAAAAGGGGGGGGCGCCCCAATCCCCCCACCCAAGCCCCACCCCCCCACTAAAAAAATGCCAGTATTGGTGCCTAGTTTTTCATCTGAATTTAGTTTATTTTACTTGTGTATTTTATTTTTCAGTTTAAATACTTGGTTTTGACTTTTGGCTAAATCATGCTGTCTTGTCTCTTGGAAGGTGTAAAGTTTAGGTTGCGATTAACAGTGGTCTGTTTTAATGCATAGCTAAACTTCACAGATTACAGAAATCCTCAATTTTGACATCTGTCTAAAAGCGGCTTTTAAATTTTTTAATTAATTACTTCTAATTAATTAACTTACTTTTTATATTGGTTTTAACCATAGTCAGTGTGATTCTACTTTTTATTATTGTCTTGTGGCATTTACAGGGTTACAAATGAAATTTATTTTATTTCATGGATTTTGTAATCTAAAAAAGCGACGTTTAGTTCAAATCGAGATCGTTTGATAACTTAATTCTGTTTAGACATTTTGAGCTTTGGCATAATGATATAATATTGCCAACTGTTTTTCGGTTAATGGAGAAGAGGTGTCGTGCTTATCTTTGCTGTGTCGAGTAGCTTTTAAGTAAAGGTGCTCTCAATTTTTTCAATTATTTATTTTAATTAACTTATTTTAGTATTTGTATTCAGTGTTTAGTTTTTACTTTTTTCTTAATTTGTGCTGCACCTGATATTGAGTTTAATTTCGGACAGTGTATGTATCTAATGAATGAAAATGCTGCTGTGCTTAATTTATTTTTAATTAAAGTTGGTGTTGTGTTTCTGTTACTTGTTAGAAGGAACTTAAGTGTAAGTAATAGAAGTGTTTTGAGTAAAATAAAGTATAGTAGTAATTTCCTGTGCTACGGCATGTTATGTAGACAACGTGCCTTTTCTGCAGTTGTTAAGGTTTAGAAATTAAGCTATTAGTGCATAGCTTTTTGTTAGATCTTGAATGTCGGTGCTCATCCCCGGAGTAGCAGCCGTATTTCCAAGAATCGTCTACTTATATTAGTTTAGGCCGTTATTCAAGGGATGCTGTTGCATTCCATCCGCAGGGGTAAATACTGGTGGTCCCCCGATTACCCGCCATTCATGGGTAAATTCAGTAGATTATTACAGCTTTGCAGGAGTTGGATTTTTTGGGATGACCCCCCCACGCAGACGTATGGTCTAAGAATCTCTCTTGTCAGTACTAACTTCGCACTTGGCTATTGGCATTAATATGTTTGTATTTGAATGACTCTTTCGGGTCTTTCCCTTTATCTCTCCCCGTCCCCCTAGTGCTTCAAAGAAGCAAAATTTGACGGATTCAGTTGAAATGTGGCAGGGGTAGGTTTTCGGACCTGTTGATTTCAAAAATGCAAAATTTAAGTTGATAAGAGAGACCAAGGAAGGGGTTCTAAAATTTTTGTCCTTGATTTTGCTGAAAACTTGCTATCCTTGATTTTCTACTTCTCTGAGCCCGAATCGAATCTGAAATCCTTTTTTCGATTCAGCGTTTCGTTAGCTCAGGATAAGCTTACATCTAATAAGCTTGCAACTTTGCCTTATATATTAAGCTATCACAAACGCTTAATCGAAAAACGGATTTCAGATTCGTGCTCAGCGCCTCAGAAAACCCTATTGCAAGCAAGTTTTCAGCAAAATCTTGGACAAAACATTTTTCATCTCCTTGGTCCCCCCCCCCTTACCAACTTAAATTTTAAAACTTAAAATTTTTAAAGTTTCAAAAAATTTTGCTTCTTCAGAGCACTGGAAGGGCTTTGTATTCATGGATTATTCAATTTCAGTTTTGTATAAGACTTTGTGTTTGAATGTTTCTCTTTCCGAGACTCACAGTTAGTATGTAATCCATGAAGACACGCAAACTTTAGAGAGGAGAGTACGTATAAGGCAAAAAACCAACAGTACTGACAATATGACGTCACAGCGTGACGAAGCCAAAGCTAGAGATTAAGTCTAAGCCTAAGCCATACCTAGGCTTAGATATTTTTTTACAGCCACCTCACCCCAGTCGGTGCTCCGGTTAGGGGTAGTGCCAGCTTAGAACGTATGCATTTTTGAGGGAATGGGGATGCTGACACTGAATAATTGGCATAGCAATACCCGAGGTGTTCTACAAGGCTATCAGTACGTCCATTACGTCCATCGTAATGGAGGTGCTGTGGTAGCTCCACCAAGCAGGCGGCCGACAATCTTGGTAAATTGCCCAGGAGGGATTTTTGAAATAGGGTGCTAGAGCTTATTTTTGTTCAAGCTCTAGACTTGACATGATCCTCCACTTGTAGCGCAGCAAGAAACCACTGCGCTACGGGAGGTTCAGGCTTAGATATTCTAAGCTTAGAAGTCAAGATTAGATTTTTCTTCGTTTAATAATTGTAGTGATCCACGAATGCACCAAACAATTCTTTAGGAGATCCATGACTACAAGACTAATAATGACTACATAATCCATGGCGCTGACAGCCAAAAAATAGTAATGTATAGCGCTGCCAGCCAATATTTCAGTAATTCGCAAAGCCGACACTTGATAAAGGGAAAGACCGCGTAGATTTATTGTGTATGGGGTAATCGTTGTTTACATTCATAAATTTGAGTAGTTCCAATTTTATAGGTTTCATCTAAAATAGATTCATTACTCGTATAAAACGCCCCAAGCTGCTGTTATTCTGATTGAATTTTATTTACAGTCCTTGACTACTTAAAATCTGTGCAACAATGTTTGGAATTTAAAATAATTTTGCCTTGTTTTTCTACCTGTAATTTCGGCACGGCAGCAGTGCACAACAATGGCAAGCTTATCTTGCGTTGTTTACTTGGCTGTATTGTAGTTGCTTTGCAGTAAACCATTTTTAGGTTTTTGCTCATTTCTTCATTCAAAATTTTATACCTATTTCGCCGACAAATGATCGATTTTTCGGAGCAGGGAAAAACTTTTTATTGCTGAATTTTGGGTTTTTATAATTCGTTTAATATATATGTTTTTCAACTTAGGTTTCTTAAGTCAAAGCACAGTGTGCAGCAATATGTCAGCATATCTTTGTCGTTTATTTTTACTCTTATATAAATTGCATATTCAAATGGCTTATCCCCAGTTTGTCAATACCCCGGTTTGTCAACTCCCAAGTTAGTTAACTCTACTTCCTATAATAAAGGTTCCCCCCAGTTACGCAACTCGTTTCAGTTCATCCCCACTTTGTCAACTCTTTTATGAGGCAGCCCCAGTTTGTCAAGTCTTTTTCGTGCCATCCCCACTTAGTCAACTCTTGTTCGAATTGATCAGTTTTTCTTATGGGAACAGCTATTTTCGTTAATTTAAGCAGAAATATTATTAAAGTATTTAATCATCTGCAAGATTTTATCTGAAAAGCATCAATTGAGCACAAACTTTAAAAAATTGAAATTGGTGAGAAATATAATCTAGGTTTAAAGTTTAATTGAAGTTTAATAAAATTTGAAATTATTTTCTCGGTTTGTGCCTTCCAAATCAAATCTTGTTTATGACATAAGATTCAACGTTTCTGTTTATATCAATTAACAAAAAATAATTGGTTTTTAGAGTTAAAACTTAATTTAGTCACTGTAAGGAAGGTTTCTCTGAGAAAACTGGTTGACCCGAAAGCAAGTTGACAAAGTAAGGCTAGTTTGAAAAAGAGTTGACCACCTGGACATGCCTTATAAAAGAGTTGACTAAGCGGGGATGAACTGAAAAAAGTTGATTAACTGGGGATAACCTTAATGACCAACGACTAAAGCTGACAAACTGGGGAGTTGACTAACTGGGGAATTGACAAACTGGGGAGTTGACTAACTGGGGAATTGACAAACTGGGGATACGCCATTCAAATTTATATTTTACAGTAACTACTTTAGTTTTAAAGTGCGATTGGTGATTATTCAGTTTAATTAATTAATTAATTCAGTTTATGTTAATACTTGTTAAAACAAATTTTTAGTACTTGATCTGTTTTAGGCACCAAATTGTGGTCTCAAAATGGGAATCGGCTATAAAATTTTAAGTGTAATATTTGAGTATCAAACGGCCAAAATAGTGGCTGTAAAAAGTCTGAAAATTGGCCTACTTTATCGATTGATTCAATTATTGATTATTGGCTATATTGTTGGGTAAGCGAGATTATTTTGATTTAATTAACCGCTGTCAAAAATACAGTTTATAATTTATCTTAATTACAGTTTGGTTTTTACAAATTATATACATATTTAAACTAATACAAAATTTCTCATTTGCGGGATTAAAATAAATGATCCTCTTTAGATGACAAAATTTGATCTGTCGGTTAGTTAAAATTAGTTAATATTGACATTCTTTGATTGCTAGCCGGTGCGTTAGACACGTTTTGGCTGTTTTGTTAAATTTACAATATGACACTCTTTTGTAGTCTAGAATGGGTTTTGCTTCAAAAGGTAACACTCAAAGGTAGATTTCAAAATTTTAGCTCACATGGTATCTTACAGTGTTTGGAGTTTTCTTGCCATTTAGTTTATACGTTATTTTCAATTTTGCTTTTTTCTTTACAGCTTTTTCCATTTTCATTTTTAGTTTCTTGACATTTCAGCTATGTGATTGTGTACAAGAAGGGTTATCAGGACAGTGACAAGGCGCTGAGCAGTGTCACAACCAAAGTCAAAGGAATTGCCTACTCCAATCGCAGTACTCTACCCCCTGAGTATAGACGAATTTGGGACACGGCTGACTACGTCATTCCACCGCAGGTTTGAAAAAATTTTGATTTTTTGAAAATTTCAATTTCAATTTGATTGAAGCTGAAGAATTGATATTTGCATTGTTTTTCTACACGTTTTCTGGCAGTGTGTTTTGTATGCGAAGCAGGTGTATATAGGAAAGATTGATAAGCCTGGTATGGTATGGGAGTTCAGCTGATGGTGTAGTGGTAAACACTTCTCACTGCAGTGAGGAAGGGCCGTGCTTCGATTCCCGCCTGGGCCAATTCTTTACTTTCAATGCTGAGTGAAAAGCCTTCACCCTTTTTATTAAAGTCTCACATTTACTCTAAGAAAAATTTTAAATCTAAATACTATTTCATGTGTGCAATCTTTGTCAATTTTATTTGTTCCTTTCTTTTCAGCAAAGTAATTCCTTCTTTGTCATGACCAATGCAATTCTGACACCAAATCAAACCCTCTCTCAGTGTCCTGAGGTACAGTTTTATATTCACAAATTTAATATACAAATCCTGTCTGTGCTTTTAGAATTAATTAATTAACTCTTGGGGCCTTTTCAAGAAAGGGTAGGGTAGAGTAGAGTAGAGTTAAAAATGGCTGTTTTAACTCCCTTTAACTCCACTCAAGCCTGAGTTTCCCTCTTTTAACTCCTTCATGAAAAGGATCGAGTTAATTTTAACTCTACTCTACCCTTTCTTGAAAAGGCCCTTGGTTAATTAATCTTAATTAGCTTAAATCGGCTGAACGTTGCTTCAGAGTTTAACATCACTACTGATTTGTGCTCTTTGCCCTACCTTTTATGTTTTAGCATCCAAAATTTAAATTAATCTAAGTTGATTAATGCTGATTAGTTATCCAAAATTGATTTCTATTATTTATATACCTTCTATACCTTTAGCATCCAAGCATTGCCGGTGCAACTTGTGATCCGAAGCATAATACTTGTGGGGTTGGAACGGCTCTAGAACATGGTAAACTTGTGTTTTTGATTGAATCTCTCAATTAATTTGTTCTTTAATTACAGAAACAATAAATTTTCCATGTCCGTGTCTATAGACAGTGGGTGCTCTCCTACCATTTGTGTCGTTAGCTTTCAGTTAATACTCTATTTTTGATGTTTTTTTCAAAGGTCCATCCTTCTCTCTCTGCGAAACACCTTACCCCTGGCATAGATCTACGTAATGTGTAGCCGCACGCAGAAGCGATAATCTGGTTATTTTTTATCCATTTGGTCTCAAAAATTTGTGAAATGTTGGGGACTTTTCGGTATAAGAACGGTTAACTTGACTGTGAGTCTTTGTAGTGGCTGACAGTTAACAGTTCATTTCTATGATGAAAAGATGCCCAGTGATTTTAATTTTGAAATTTTGAATACATTCACAGAAGAACAGAGTTTTTAGAAAATGGGGAGAGAGGGGGGTTGAATCGGAGGCGTGGCCGCCGAAAAACCTAATGTTTCCGGTTTCCCCAGAACTTAATCCTTAATCCGGAAATAACCAGTTTTGGAAGGTTACGAACCTCCCCCCTACCCAAGCAAATGATTGGCACCTTCTGGGCTGTATACGTATGAAATTCTGCACATTCCGCCTCGGAACACTCTCTGGAGCAGGGTAGTACTCCCCTAAACCTGGTTTATGGCATGAACCTGGGCTTCACTTTTTTTGACTGCCCCCCCCCCTTTTTGCTAAAGTCTGTCTTATCGTATACGCCTGCTGGTGTGGAATGGACAACCGCCTGGTGGTGTCAACGTTCTGTCAGTGTTTAATTAGTCAGTGTTGTTATTAATTTTAGTTTAATTTTATTTTAATTGATTGATCAATATTATAAATTTCAGGTGTAACTACGGGTAACTGTGTCAGATACCGAGATAGCGATCAATTTACCTGCGAAATTGAGGCCTGGTGTCCAGTGGAAGATGATATAGAGTTAGTCTATGTTTGTATGCCAATTTTCTTACATTTTCTTCACTCCACCTTTGGTTTAAAGAGTTGCTAGCTTCATGTACTGGCATTTTTTTAGTGGGAGGGGGTGGGGGGGCCCCCACTTTTCGGTTCCCCCTCCACTTTTCGGAGCCCCCCCACTTTCATCCCCCCCACTTTTCGGCAAGCCCTCCCCCCCACTTTTTTGGGGGTCGCCCAAAAGTGTCGAAAAATTAAGTTTTTGAGGTCAAATTTTCAAAAATTTTCTGAATTTTTAGCTAATTTATGGACTTATAAATTAATTTTAAGCTTAAAAATAGCGATTTTTTTGTGTTTTTACCTAAAAAATGCTAATCTTTCGCTAAAAATTTTGGTATTTTATACCTTGGACTCGCCCCCTCCCACTTTTCGGAAGCCCCCCCACTTCCCCCCCCACTTTCAAAACCCTAAAAAAATGCCAGATGTATATACTCATTTTGGATTGTTTTGCTCTCAATTGAGTAAATTTGAAACCTTACTATAGTAGCTAGCTAGCCAGTTTAATAATAGGTAGGTAGGTGCGTATATGTAATTCAAGAAAAATAGTAATACATTACCTAAGGCCTGAAAAAATTGTGCTTCCGGTAGGATTTCTACAGTTTCTGCATTGTTTATTCCAAGAGTACATAATGATAAGAGTATGACAAGCGTCACACTCTATGCACTGAAGCCCAAAACTATGCTATGCGTGCTATCGGCTGACCCCCCCACGAATTGACCCGCTCTCACACCTCCCCTATATGGGTACGTGGTCCAAACGGGGGTCGCTCACTGCTTTGCATAATTACACGCTGAAATTAACAGGGGTCCAATTTGGGGAGGATGTTTAAGCGTGTATGTTTAACACTTGTATGTAGAAAACATGCTAAGCGATTGAGCGACCCACCCCCGTTGGGGACTATGTACCCATATAGGGGCGGTGTGAGAGGGGGTCAATTCGTGTGGGGAGGGTCAGACGATAGCGCGCATAGCATAGTTTTGGCTTTCACTGCATAGAGTGTGACGCTTGTCCATACTCTTATCATTATGTACTCTTGTTTATTCTTAATAGTTCAAAGAAAAAATCTGATTTTATGGGATTGTTGCATTGATATGTCATTTTTTCTTTAGGCCGGAAGGAACCCTTATTGAAGAACAGGATTTGGACAATTTTACGGTTTTGATCAAAAATTTCATCGAATTTGCCAAATTTAAGACAAAACGGTAATTGTAATATACATAATCTATTTTGTAAATAATTGTTTCTATATTGAAGTGAATCATTTTCTGATATCTAAACCTTGCAGTTTTAATACAGCTGAGCGAAATTTAACTTCATTAGCGTTAAGAAAAAATCAAGATAGTCTTAGTAACGAGGTAATGAAGGATACTCATTGTCAAGTAAAGGCTTCTTTCTGTATTCGACCTGTGCTAGCCAAATCATTATTATTTTTTGTTTATTTCTAGGCGAAATATTGTGAACAAAATTGATAATGCCACCTATCTGCAGTCGTGTCGATTTGACAGTGAAGACAATAACCTATGTCCCATCTTTGGCCTAGAAGATGTCATCCGACGATCTCATGCCGGCAATGTTACCACACTTTTAAAGAAGGTGGTTTGAAAAAGGACTGGAATTTATTTTATTTTTATTTATGTATTTAGGTTTTTTTGGGTATGTCACAAGGGCTGACTGGAGGTCTATAAAGTC